>JAJHUR010105050.1:1600-14400 GCA_027495735.1 Lutjanus campechanus
GGATAGAAACAGGTGAGTGGGGAGGCTCATAACGTAAGGCATCATTGTAATCTGTCACAAGAAATAAATGCTCTCTTTGGCCTTGTGCCTAAAACATCACACAGGGGTATATTAAAGCGATATTCCACCCTGAGATGGTAATCCACTCAATATGTACACAAAACAAACACAAAATGTCTCCATCCTGCTCATGTGGTGTAATCCATGACATTAAAATTTAACCACAAAGGACGTCATTTACACCATGTTTTTAGCCGAAATGTCAACTGTAGCCTCCCAGGTAGCATGAAAACATGGTGTCGATGGATTGTGAGACTTCGTATATCTCTTAACGGATGCGCGCGTGAAAATATTGCAAGATCGCATTTCAATGTGTGTGCTTTTGTAAACTATTTGCATCACTGTAATCTGTAAAACCAAATAGACACCAGTTTTGGCACAAATAGAATGAACTTTTCCACTGGCTTTATTTACTGGATTTTACGTTGACACCTACAAATGACAGATCAGTGGTTCCCAACATTTTTTTCTTTTCTAGCAGAGAGAAAACTGACAACCACTAAGTGACATATTTCAGGTAAATTTTATATCATATTCAAAGCATAATAACAACAAACAAACAGGACTTTCACCCAGGAGAGGTTTGTGTCACGTGTGAAACCACATGTCAACATTTAAGTTACATAATATTGCATCTGTCTCGTGACTTACTTTGATATATCATATGACATACGTAACATTCGTATTTTACCCCAAAGCATCTTTTCCCAATCCAAAACAAGTAGTTTTGTAACCGAAATTTAACCAAAATGTGCCTGTTTCACAAACCAGGTGTTAAAAAGGCTTCCTGGCAGCTTCTCATACAGCCACTACAAGGTACCTTGTGCATTAATATGAACATCAAGGGGCATGACAAAGACTTAGGATGAGAGCAAGTTGCCTTTTCTATAAATTGAGTCCCTATTTCACTCGATATAATACTAAGAAGTTTGCCAGTGATTATATCATCAGACTTTACTGTCATATGTGTTGCAGGTTTTTTCTTTTACTTCTAATTTTGTAGTTCTCCATATTCTCCCAAAATCTCCTCCCTTGTGCAATGCTCTTTATATAATTGGAACACTAGATTATGCAGATTATGCAGCAACTTCTTTTAAAGAGCCACTTCCTGTTTCACTTGGTGTAGGAAGATCCCAGAACAAACAGCTGCGAGATACAGCCCCCATCATATTCATTTCCATCAGGCGAGGGAGAGGAAGAAAAAGCATACCAGTTTTAGTTTTTATGAAGTCATTTTGGAAACCCTTGAGTGCATCAAATATAGAATACGCTGCTTTCGGTGGAGGGAGGCATCACACGAACGAAAGAGTGGAGAAGGTATCATGGACGAGAGGGAGGTATTCATCATGGGAGTGAGGAAGGCAGCCTGCCAGGCTGTTAAAACAAGCAATCCCAGAAAATCCCTTTCACAAAAATCCTAGAAAGCCTGCTAAGTTCCACATATTTGCAATGCTGTAAAGGCATGGCACAGACTGTCAGCAACTCAAATAGTCTGTAAGAGACGCACATAATGAAGGGATAAATAAAGAATGCAAATCACGACTCCATTATTCATACATGAGTAAGCGACTAGACGAATTGGATTGTCACAATTTGACATGAAAAATAATTAAACTAAAACTTGGATATTAGGATATTTAATAAGAGACTGACAGTTTAATGTGTTTGCTGAGCTTCTCCAAATGCCAATGGAAAGGTGTGCACATAACAATATACACGGAGCTTGACATGGGGAGAGTTGTGAGCAGGGAACCCTATCACCAGACAAGAATGTCAAGATTAGATGATTCTGCAGAACCCCAGATTCAATTCTTTTGTTTGTTTTGTTTTGTTTTGTTTCTAAATTCTCAATTTCTACAATAGCGCTACATCGCAACCAAAGAACTCACCCTGATCCCTGTCCCAATGATTGACATCGATTAGTCTGTTAGCTAGTGTTTTGCTCACATAAGCTATCGGATGTTTTGTTTTGACGTTTTTATCAGACATTTTGCTAACATCGGCTAACTTAAGATGTGGCTATAAATATGTGTCTACTACAGGTCCCCCAGCAACATCGCTTAACCATCTTCAAAACTGATTTTTCTTTTTCCTTTTCAACATAGACAGCATATATTTGTCCAGTAGACGTGACTTTGGGGTGGTAACAGGCATGGCTAAACTGAATAAATACACTGTTACTGTAGCTCGTATTATGTGACCAAATTGCATTTAATCTGTGGTTCTTGAGTACATCAATGTATGTGTTAATTTCTATTATCATATCTTTTATAATTAGCAACACTTAAAAAACAATATTGAAAAAATAATAAATTAGCTGTGTTTTCAAGCAGATAAACTTCTGAGCTCTCATGAAAAATGTTGCAACTGCACATTTAGAATCAATATCCCATTATAAAGAATATTATTTAAACAACAGATAACCAATTGTTTTGAGCTTTGATAAACATATCTAGTGTTAATTAAAAATTTTAAAAATTTAAAAATGTGGAAATTGATTCACCGAGGAACAAATTATTGAATTCATTAAACAAACTTTTTAAACTGCAGGACCAAGCAACAAGTTTTCTATCCTTCTGTTTACACTGCCATTTATTAATGTGACAAAATAATTATAAACAAGCTCATTAATTCTGACACGGTATTGCTTTTAAGGAAATAAAGCAATTGTCAAGTCATTAACTTTATCAATAAGATAAAAGCAGGATGAGAGACTTCCCAGCACGAGTGCCGTTGCTGTGACACTCCGGGGCAGCGGCTAAAAGGAGTGGATGATAAGAACCCACCAGAAGCTTCCCACTGGACTCTAATCCACGGTTAGGTTGATGGAACATCTTGCCAGTGTCTTTAAGTCAAAAGGAGTCAGCACTTATCACCATAATATCTCTTCTGGTACGCTTTCTAAATTCTTTTCTCAGAAATGCTCTTGACTTCTAAAATCAATTGTTATCTGGAAACAGAATCCTGCGAATCACAAGCTGTGCAGATCACTGCAGACCGAGAAATGATGCAACTAATTTGCAATAGCAAATATGTACTGAAAGACATGTAAAACGATGAGGACTCTGCAAAGTCGCACTGTATTCACTGACACACATGTCTGCAACACAATATATAATGTTGTTTGCATCTCTAAACCTCTCTGTTGTCTGATTAAAAGAGAGCTGGGAACTCTTGAAAGACCACCGTCTGGAGTCTGTGAGGATGATTAATAAATAGCTATAGAAATGTCACAGCAAATATACACATTGAAGATATACCTTGCGGTGTTTACCATCTTCAGTGCTGCAAGATGACTTTGTTGAAGGTGAATGTAGGCTTAGAGATCTTATGTGGAATGTGTGCATTAAATGCAGAGTTAGTCGTTCTGCTGCTATAGACTGAGTTGGTGTAAACAAGTTGCAAAGACTGGTATATATTTCAGAGAGTGCAAAAAAAACAAAAAACAAAAACAAAAACAAGCATGCGTATCTTCACAAAAGGGAAGTTCAACACAGTGGGAAGAAAACACTCCTGTTTTATCTTGCTCTTTGCTGAATTCAGTCAGATTCACACTCTGATAGTGAGTCTTCACACTGATGCTATAATGCAAATTATGCTGTTTCATCCAAAGGTCAGATCCTCTTAAATGTTTTCGAATGTGGAAAAAATTCTCCTTCAGTTGACTTCTGGGAATAGTTTAATAAAGCTACTTATTTTATTTTTTTTAATCTAATCTATCTAAATTTATTTGTTTATTTAACAGCAATCCACAAAGAGTTATGGCATAAAAAGTTCAGACAAGGTTCCAGAGATGACAAGCTCATATTAATAGTAATGTGTATGTCCCCCTCGTGCAGCCAAAACAGCTCTGACCAATTGAGACATAGACTTTACAAGACCTCTGAATGTGTCCTGGTACTGAGACAAAGACCCTCTTACACCCAGCAACAGTATCATCATCCATCTGCGATGTGTCATTGTGGACAGCATCATATGCCAATTTGGTGGACATAGCTCAACCCTATTTACACCTTGTATTAACTTTTTCCTTATTTGGATAATAAAGTCTGGATACAGATCACATTTTAATACCAGGCGTAAATGGGGTGACAGATGCTTGAACAAATGGAGGCCCAGTCAACACCTTGTCAATGCCAGGCCACCTTCAGCTCTGACGCTCACATGCCCGTTGTATGGGCTTTCGGTGGTGGACAGGAGTGTCAGAGTGTCAGGAGTGCACTCTGACTGCTTTCTGTCATAGCCAGCATTATGTTTTTTTCAGCAATTTGTATTACAGTAGCTCCTCTGGGCGATCAGACCAGCCAGGCTATCCTACTGTACATGTATCACTGAGCCTTGGGCATCCATTATTGTGTTTACTGTTTGTCCTTCCTTGGACCATGTTTGGTCGGCACTAGCCACTGAGTCAGGAAAACCCCACAAGATTTGTTGTTTGGGAGATGCTCTGACCCAGCCCTGTAGACGTTGCAATTTGGTCCTTCAAAGTAAAAGTCACTCGGAACCTTACACTCGCCCAGTTTTCCCACCCTCAACACATTAGCTTGATAAATTCACTGTTAACTCGCTGCCTTATATAGTCCACCCTTTGACAGGTGCCACTGCAACAAGATGATCATGTTCCTCACTTATCCTGTCAGTGGTTTTAACGGTTTGGCTGTTCATATATAAAACCTGTGACATAAAAATCACACCTGCTAAAGGTCTACATACGGTTATGATACTGACATTTACATCAGGTGTGCTACTACCTAAGTGGCAAACATCCTTTCCCTGCCTGCACAGGTGTGAAACGCTAAAGTTTTGATTGTGTTAAGAGATGTGCACATCCAGCACTAACTACCGTATCTTTGAATAATTGATGCTGATTTTGTGTGTGTGAGAATAAAAGTTAACAACTGCCTGAGAGCAAGGCGAAGCTCCTCTCTTCGAGGCAAGAGGCAGATAATGAAGGAAACAGCAGTGTACTGCGGTGAAAACACTGCTGTGCTTCCTGAGGAAAGCACCTCAATGAGATAATGAACTCTGGATGTGTGTGAGACTTTTTGACTAAGAACTACCCGTCATTTCTTGGGCCTAGCCGTGCTGAACATCTTTAATCCCTTACCACCATACAGTAAATCTGTTAGCGCTCACATTAACATTTCAGCCTCCTTTTTGGAATACTTTAGAGCATCAGTGAAGAGGGATGGATATAAACAGCTTGGACTAATCCCAATACCCAGGACAACAAAAAATAATTAATTGTGCCTAATTTGCTGCTGTCTAAACAGAGATTGGATTTCGTTTAATGCTAAACAGGCAAGTCCAGGAAATAAACACATTCCTAATTTAAAATGCTCCCCAAAGTGTTTCCCGCTTTTCTCTTTGCTCTCCACAAGAAATATATGCAAATGACAGCATTTAGGTTTCATTCCCTGCACTGAGAGGAAATGGTGGAAGATCCCCGAGAGGGTTTCAAGTCTTAGGCGAGCCTGCTTCATTCTTTCTTCAAAGCCCCATCCTTGAGCTACTGCACCCCTCTGCCTCCGTAGTGAACTTGTTTGGAGGGCAGAGATGTTTGAGCGACTTATGAACTCTGTCACGGATCAGGCTGGACGCTGGCCTGAGCCCTGCATCAGGCTTTCTCATATGTTTTCTGCCCGTGTTCAATCAAATGAGAAATTTGTGAGTAGAGCCGGGTGGATGCTGAGAGGCTCAACAGCTGCTGCTGCTGCTGCTCGTCTGAAAGCGGAAGGGTAAAAAAAAAAAAAAAAAGTCGAGAGCTTATCTTGAAACCTTCTGATCTGTGCGGAGTAAAGACGGATAGATGACTGACAGAAATAGAACATGGATATCTGACAGGTCCCAGTTTATTTGCATCATCTTTTACATTTTCACAAAGGTATGTGTGATGTAATTTGATTGGCACTTTAAATGGACTATTTTACACGACCCATTATGATGAAATATCTCGCCAAGATAATGTGACCATATGCCACCATAAACCATCAGAATGCAAATTTTTTAGAGGCGCGGTGTGTCACACATTTACAGGGATAATTCAGATTATCTGAAGTGGGGTTGCATGAGGTACTTATCCACAGTCAGTGTATTAGCTGCACCTATTCTGCGCTCCAATTTTGCACTCTGCATTTTTTGCAGCTCAGCACCTTTTCACTGCATATTGTCTATTCATTACAACTGAACCACAGTCCATGCTGAGTATGTACATACTGTATGTATGTTGAATCACTGTGACAGTTTCAGACACTACAGTTTTTAACCTAACTTGCCAACTCATTTCTTAACTGTTCTATTCTTTTCTTAAATGTTGTATTTTGTCTTTCTTTACCTTAATATTTTTTGTACATGCATTTCTGTGTGATTCAGTAATTTGTCCCTGTATATAGATTTTCTTATTATTATTATTATTATTATTAGCAGTAATAGAAGTAGTAGTATTTTTGCACAGTTGTCGTGCACAGTTGTTGCACTCTCATTTCGCTGCTATTGTACTTGTGTAAATATGCATGTGATAATAAATATCTTGAATCTTGAATCTTGGAGGAGGATGGTGGTCGGCACAGCCCCAGTTTGGTGAAGCAGAAAGGGGCACCAGCACGGAAGCCATGGAATGAACTGCTGGAGTCAGCAACAAAGGGTATTTTAGCCATTTAAAAGTTTTAGTGTATGGTGTATTTTGAACATTTTCAGTGCCTCACTTTGCCAGCAGACAACCTTCTCTGATGGGAAACTGCTGTTATATAAGCCAGATATCACTCTCTCCAAACCAACCAAACTCCAAAGGCAAAATCAGTCATTTTACCTCAGAACATGAGAGATGCTGCGCTGTTGCTGCCTCGATCTGCTAGTTTGTTTGTGTTTATTGTATGACTTTGGCGTTTTAAAAGGTTAGTTCTGATTTATGAAAGTCACACAGAAACACAAACAAACTAACCTATCGCGGCAGCAGTAGACCAGCAATTCCTGTGTTCTGCAAGGTGAAATTAGTTATTTCACCTCTGGAGTTTGGTTGGTTTGGAGAGAGCGATATTTTATGACTTTATGATATAATCTGTTACCCAGCTGCACATTATAAACAATTTACTCCAAAGTGATAACCCCTCTCTCCTAAAAAAGTGACTTATCAGTGAACCAAGCTCACAGGTAAAAGTTATCTTTCCGCTTTGAGCCCTTTTAAATTAACAGCCACAACTGGCTGTCCTGCTCACTTTATATTCCAGATGTATTCAACAGGCACAGTGGCTATGCAGATGTTCTTTTCATACAGAAAAGACACAGCAAGTGATGCCTGCACTGTAGTTCCTCCTTAAAGAGGGAGTCCTTGAGGCTTCTCAGCTCTTCACAAGGGGTCCAAAGACGAGGACCAGATTTAACATTCTCATATTATATTCATATAATATAATATCTTCTATTCATTAATTTTCCTTTTTCTTCTTTGATTACAACAACTGAGAAAGAATTGCCCACAAGCAAAATGGGTAAAGCATCAAGACCCTGTGAGCATATGACACGGTATTAAGTGTTTGCTGATGAAGGCTTATGGGAGCTATTCAAAACCCATTTCAGTGTTACCTTTTGTTTGTGAGTCGCACTGCAGAACCATGAAATCAGCGCCTGTGTGAGGAACACAAACCACAGACTGACTTCAAGGCTAATTCTAAGTCACAAATGTTTTGTCTAACTGGTTAGCTCAGGCCACTGGACCATTCCCACAGCAGGTCCACGAGGCTACTGGTCATGCCCATAACAAATAGTGTTTATTTCAATGCATCCCAAGATTACAGAGACACCGATTTCAGATAAATAAGGAACAGACTGGTGTTGAGAGACTAAAGCTCATACAGAAGTGGTATGTAGGTGGTAATTTAGATGGGTAGAGGGACAGAAATTCTTTATATAATAGAACCAGATAGACTCAATGCTGCTCAAGACTCAAGTATTTTTAAAGTTAAATTTCCTGTTTCCTCTCTTCTAGACAGTTTGATCACTCAGCATTGGACATCTTAAGAGTGATCTTTTATCAATCATTAAAAATTATATGGAAATAAACCAATAAAAAAGGATTCAAGTAGTATTTGGGTCAGCACAGGGTCAGTGCAATACCATCAGACAATTCTAGAGAAATCATATCCATTCAACTTATGTTTCAGACTCATCACGTGGGGCTCAGATGATAACAAATTAGCAATGCTAACATTAGCAGCCAAAAATGAGTGATAGTTATCACAGTTTAAAAGTGCAAACAGTTAAACAGTTTATTATGTTTGTCACAATCTTTCTTTGTATCACTCTATTGCCCCACATTCCACCAGAGGTCCTCAAACTTTTGTCCATATCCTACCACTCCCATCAGCCTTACAATCAACTCTTTCTCCTCCCATCTTACCAGCTGCATCTCATTCCCTCGTCAGCCACTCTACATTCAACTATGTTTCTCCATTGTTATAGCTGTTGCACTCAAGCCTGTCACCCGTTTATTGGACTCTTGCTAGTTGGACCTGCCTGTCTGTCTGCTTCACTTTCTGCATTTGAGTCTGAACCTGCATTTCACAAGCTTTGACAATGCTAGATGCAACAAAACTGCACAGCTGAGTCATGTTAGTCATCCATCATGTGACAGCAAATGGACCTTTAAGCTGAAATAACGAGTGGATTAGCCTTGCTGTTTCAATCAGCAAGAGAGGAAGAATGTAAAACCTGGATGTGTTTTGCCAAGTTTCTTGTCAGGAGGATGGATTATATGGGTGATGGTCGGGCCTGTGGAGAAGGCCACTAACATTACATCAGGTAAGACACAAAGTTCTGTTAATTAACATTAACTTGTTAATAGCAATCAGTTGTGAAGTCAGTGCTGATCAGGTGAATGTCTCCAGGCTGGGTTGACTTTCACATTGGTCGGTTCTACAGTACATTGGTCCTGCCATCCTTCAAATAATAGATGGATCCACTCCCGGTTTGGATCCAGCATTTCTCAGTTCTACATGGGTCTGGGTCCCAGCTTTCAAATAAAAGATGCATCCGCTTCTGTTCCAGGTTGTACATTCCTGGGTCTTTTGGGTTCAGGCACAAATTTTTGGACTTCTGAACTTCTCCTATTCCTGGATGCCTATGGGGTCATGATTGTTATCTCACCGCATAGACAGTTGCACCAAATTATCCTAATATTGCTGTTTGACATAACTGCAGGCTACACCAAATACATAAAAAGTTCTGTTCTAAAGCATTTAATAATGTCGCATTCTGGCAAAGTTGGAAAAACAGCAAGACTACCCAAAATCAATGTATCTCTAAACTATCTCTTTAACAAAATCACACACATTTAAGCTTTTATGTGATCTCCATTTGATAACTAATGTAATATTTTTTCTTTTCCATTCACTGAGCTTTCCCTGAAAATATTTAGAGCCCCCTGGGCCTACTCCCACTTTGAAAACATCTGTTTTAGAGAAAACATAATTTCTGCCAACATACTGTTGAGTGTCAGATCATGAAAATGTGTTATTTTTGCAACATTGATTTATAACTGTTTTGGAAGACATAAAAACTGCAATATTTAACATTTCCACATTAAAATATCCACAAATACTAGACATATGTTACATATTTTGTTGAATAATGCACTCATATTATCCAAAAGGTTTCCAGCAATGGTTAAACTCAGAGACTGCCACAATTTCACGCTACTTCTCGATGTCATTAGACATCTACATCCTCTGTCATTTGCTGAATATGAAAGAGACGTCCAGTGGCAGAACTTGCATATTGTACTTTAACAAATAATGTTATCCTGCCACTAGGCACATCAGATCAGAATACACTTCTTCTAGGCAATATATTGTTCCTGAGGGCAGTTACAGGCATATTTTGTCATTTTTAGCATTTGAAAATGCCAGAAGTAAATAGCTGGACTTTTGGACCGTCATTTGATTCTTTTGAGTTTTATTGATATTTGACTGTGTGTGGGAGGTTTTCATGAATATTTTCTGTCCTATGCCCCTGAAGCTTGGTGAAGATTTGTTTGCTGCTGATGACATTTTAACAATATGCTATTTGAATAAGGAAGTGGAAATAGTGTGATCCTCTTCAAGCTCTGCAGGTACCAGCACCAACTGACTGGGATTGAGGTTCTTCTGTATTTGGAGAGAAAATATGGCAATAATCTCATTGTTGGATGAGAAAAATGACTGCTTCCACTATCAAGGGGAAAGGGTTTTGAAAGAAGGGGAAAGGATTTGAGAAACTTTTTAATGATTACGAGTGATGAAACACCAAGAGTGTTTGGGGGGGAAGGAGTCAAGGGTGGCTAACAAAACAGTGTTGAGAGAAAATGAAGTTATGTTCCATGGGGATTAAGCTGACAGATAGCAAAGGTAAAGACTGCCTCCTTTTCCAATCTGTCCGTGATATCAGGTTCGATCAGGAATAAGGCAGCAGAAGCCAAGTGCAAAAAACGGGCCAGAGTCAAATACCGGACTGCCACTCAAGATTGAAGCGATTTCTAGAGTCTGCCCTGGAAAAAATAGCCTGCATTTAAGCATGGAACAAGAAAAGCTGGAAACAGTCTGTCATGTAGTAAACCTTTAAATGAGAGAGCTGGCAATGCACTACCATTATCAAAAAGCACTACAACCTAGTGAGCATATTTCTGTTCGGAATCAGAATTTGTTCAAAAGTGAACTTTTGTTTTTTTACCAGACTATTTGAAGACCATATATCACCAGTGACATGTGACAGTGTCAACAAAATTGCCATTTGTCATAAAACTGTGCAAGTATCAGACTATCAAGACACATAATTAAAAAGACTACACAACCAGTCACCAAGTCAGTGACATCATGACTTTGTCCCTCCAGGAACCTAACATTTACCGCTGAGGCTACGATGCCTGTGTGTTTTCATACCTGGATGTAGTTACACATCAACGAGCCGTAGTTGTTCCACGGCGGACAGAAGGACCAGGAGCTGCTGACCAAACACTTAAGGTAAACTAACATTACAAGAGACTGCAATGTCTGTGTTGATGATGTATTTTGTGCAAGACTAAAGATGTAGTTCACTGAGCGGTTTCACACAAAACTAAACTAAACTACAACAAACCTACCACCAACTGCAAGTGACTTTCTTGTCTTGTAAAATTATATTTTAAACTGACAAATATCATATGTGTAATTCGTGGCACAGTTCAAGCAGGATCAAAAAATAATTTGTCTCTTGTCGTAGACTACCGTTGATATTTAAGTTAGGTCCCATGTGGAGCACCAGAAAGGCCATGACCTTGCTTCTCTATTCCCAAGGAGAAAGTCCAAGGATTAAACCTTTCAGCCACCATATCTACCAGTTAAATAGAGCATCTTTGTCACTCTTTACTACACTATACTACATCTAAACCTTGGGAGTAGTCAAAGCTGTAACCAATACGCATAAGAACAAGCGCATTAGGCTACTGCAAGAACCAGTGTTGGCAAATGCAAAATACAACAATATTGTACTAAGACTTTTATCGTACGTACAGAAACAACCTGGTAAAGGGCCGGGATACTCCACCGCATTGCATAAGTATGTCATGTGCACTGTATTACAGGGATGCAACAAGACCGCATCAGTTCATTGCTTTACACGGAATTGATCGCAGCCCTTCGCACAACTGCTCCTGTTCTTACCCATCAAAATAAAAGCCCCACACTGTGTCACTGCTCTACCAGCTGCTTGATCAGTGCGGCACTGATGTGATTGGTTGTTCTCAAACAAACTGTCATTGCAGGTTTTACGCAAGTGTCAAAATTATTATTAATGAATTATTTTTGGAATTATTGATCCTTTTAAGCCTTTAAATACAATAATTGCCATACATCTGGCAACACTGGCAAGACCCGCAATTTTTATTATTTATTTTACATTACGTTGTCCTGAAAGCTTAGTACACCATGTATAGTTGAAATTACATCTGCCTGTAGACCACGGTTCAACACCACTACCAGTGAAATATGATGTAATAGCTTCATACTAATCAATATCATCTCTCTTTCAACACACATCTAAACAAATTATCAAAATGATGAAACAAATTTCAGTTTTGTGACATGTTGATGCTGTAACCACATTTACCTGGTTTAAAAGAGGGTGAAAAGAGGTCTTCGACATTCAGACCGACTATCAACCAGTTTCAACAAGAAACGATGATGCAAAGAGGGAGACATGGTATCCAAGGGTGAAGAGGTAGGGGAAAATTATAACGTGGTAACAGTAGGCTGGCTTCTTATTCGGCTAAGAAGCGGGAATGAACTGGGGACAAGTGACAGTGGCAGTAATTAGGGGAGTTAGTCATGCAGAGGCTGTTAAAAGAGCCGACCGCGAACACTGGATATGGAATAAAGGCAGCACAAAGATCAAGAGAGCGGATAACAGTGGACCCATGACTTTTAATACTGAGCCTCATGTCACTTTGGATTTTAATTTTATGGGATAACAAGGTAGGAAATTGTGGTTGTGGTTTAGGACCAAAAGAAGAGTCCAGCCAAAGATATTGAGGCTCTGAACCTTCCTATAATAACAGACAATTTACTTTATTGAAGCAGAGGGTGTGTAAAGGTAAATCGGACTGTTTGGTTGAGTTTTATGTGCTCAGGTAGTTTGGATCTGAGCTAGAATTAAATATTGACTCACCATTTTATGCAGTGTCCAAATGGTGGCAGTAACGTAACATTCACAAAGCGATTTAGCTGCATAGACAAAGT
>JAJHUR010105051.1:0-10207 GCA_027495735.1 Lutjanus campechanus
TTTGCTGCTGACAGGCTCAGACTGTAATTCTAAGTGTCTGATGACATTATGTTAAGGATCCCTACAGTGAAAGACCCCTTTTTTTTAAAATTAAAGAGTAAGATATATTTTTGTAACCAGAAACAGCTGATTTATTGCCAAACTCACCAGACTTCTTTTGAAAAACAAAATCATTGTCAGCTTCGTTCAAACTCGACAGAAACCAAATCAAACTCACTGAAACCGTCTTGGCCTGTCTTTCCGCTGTTCCAAAAATCAGAAACTCTTGTTTGATCAAAATAAATCTATAGCGCAAAGGAGCACAGCAGGCGACGGCAGCCTGTGGAGAGACATTGGTGCAATAAATAAGTTGAAATTGAACCCCTGCAGGGTGTGAACCTTTTTTTTTTTGTTCATGTCACTACTTGCTCACCTTCAGTTCAGTACCTACTCTTCTTTTGGTTTGGATGTGCATGCATACTCCTATTTTTTATAGGCAGAGTTCTACAAACAGCAATATGATCAAATAATCATGTGGCACATTAAAAATATTGCTTTGATTCTGATTATCGATATGATAGTCTTAAAGTTTTAGGGTGGAACGGAGGATTGCTGTTAATGGAGGGTGAGTGTGGAGGGCCGAGTGCCTGCAGAAGTCTCCACCTCACTGTGTGAACACCTGGACGTGTTACCTGGATGTAGTCCTCCAGCTCCTGCCTCCTCTGCTCCAGAGGTTTGGTCCTCAGGTGGGGGTTCCTTTTGCTCGGGAAATCTGGAGTCTGGATGATCTTCCTGAGCTGCAGGTACCAAAAGATACAACGTGAACCTTCAGCTCCTTGAACTGCAACGAACAGGTTCCCTGGTTTGCACATACACGTGTGACAACAACTCACATCTTGTTGTTGTTGTTTCACATTATTCCACTGATTGTAAGTTGGTGGCAGTGATGCACAAGCAACTTATCAAGAATGGAAGGGAGGAAGAAGAAGATGGCAAGCCAACAGACATGGATGCAAAATATTAGAAACATTATCTGTGCAAAGAAGATTCTTGTACACTAGTAGCTCAAGTTTATGCTCCATAACTCGCATATTATAGCAATTATTCCACCAGAAGTCGTACATTTCTGCTGTGGAAAGATGCACCGATCAATCAGCCAGTGAAGGTAATTGGCCGATGATTTGTTTTATTTGGCTAAAAGAAGAGTTAGGGAGAGAAGACAGGAGGAAATAGAGCAGAGGACATGAGTAGAGAGGAGAGAGAAGTTGTGAAAATGTTTTGTGTATACTGTCAATTATATTTCTTAGAAAGAAAACTGGAATTGGCAGGTCAGACTTTAAAAAACAGAACTGGTGCATCTCACATTTTGTGTGTTTATGTGTTTATATATTATGCATAAATGTATATACTTGTCCTCTAAATCTTCCTTGTAAATATTATTTAGTTTTCCTTTTCATTTCCCTTTAATGCAACTTTTACACACTCTGTCAGTCATTACCTATTTTACTGTTTTATTCTAAACTCATACAATACACTCAATACAAATCATGTATTGTGCAGTATGATGACAATAAAACTGGACCTTGAACCTTCTTATGAGGAAGGAAATGCAACAACACATCAGTAAAACCTGAAGGACACACAGACACCGCATTCCACATACATTTACATTATTAAAACTGTGATGAAATTACTTGTTTACCTTGTTATTTTAACATCCATCAACAACTGTTCAAATAAAATAACTACAATCTTTAAATATGATATAAAACTGTTAAAGTAACAGGGTGGTGGTGCATTTTTTTGGGGGGGCGTTCACTCCCAAATACCTGTTTCTCTTCCTCAAAACATCTCACTTCCTGTAAAATACATCAGAGTGAAGCTTCCTTGTGATCTTAAATCCATGTAAAGGGTTTTATTTTATGTTACAAAGAACTTATTCATCTAACAGCCTCACATGCAGAGCTGCACACAGCGGCTATAAAACAGGTTATACTTACTTTTCTGTGGAGACTCTGGAATTCACTGGTTCTTCTGAGCACAAAATGTTTCCTCCCGTTAAACAGGACTTCAACTCTGAAAAGCTGCAAACAGAAACAACAGAAGAAGAAGAAGAAGACACAGAAGATTTATTCACAATCACAGTGTTATTTAGTGGATTTAATGTTTGTCGGGTTGGACATTTTAAGTTTGTTGTGCATGAAGAAAATAATGAAGAAAATAAACCAAATATATTTTTGCTTCATTTTCAATTTCATTCTGTTTTAAACAGATATTGTTCTGAAATTTGGTCAAATCTTACTTGAATTATAACAACAAAGAGATGAATAAGGCTGAAAATTCTTTTTAGTGTGTACTTGAACTCTTAATATTCATTTACCATCTTTATATTTTAAAACTCACTATTTTAGACTTTTTATTGATTTCCCTGTGCTTTATTATCTTTTATTATATCTTATTAACTTTTTTATAATTGTGTGTAAAATGCTTTGTAACTTTGAACTACTTCTTCTTTACTATTATTTTTTACTATGCACTATGAATGCAGCACATGACACAGAGAGCTAATTTTTGTGCTCAAATGACAGCTTCAACTGATAAAATTAAGATAAATAAAACAGTTCAGATTTCTCTTTAAATATCTTTACCTGCTCTGTATATTTCTTTTTGAAAAAAGCAAATTTTGAGATTCATACAGTCATATATTTTGGGATCCATTTTAAACATTTTAGGAGGTTATTTGTCAGAAGTTGTCATTTGTCCACCAGGAGGAGACACAGAGCTTCAGATTTCACTCTCAGGAAACAGTAAATGTAAATAGATGAGTGAGATCTGCTTATTACAGCTGCACACATGAACAACACAATCACATTTATGTTCCTGTCAAACTTTAATACACATTTAATCCAATTCAATACACAGTATAAGTAATATGTGTACTACTGTTTATGATGTCGGTGGGTTTATATGATCATTCTGATTTCTCAGGTGCTTCTCCAACATGGTTTTACATTTTTACAGTAACATCTGAGATTTTGACCAAACTGTGCTTAAGACCTTCATGAAAAAGTTTTGAAAAGTATTGAGATCCTTTAGTTGAATAAAAGTACTGATACCACACTGTAAAAATACTCCAATACAAGTAAAAGTCCTGCATTCAAAACAGTAACTAAAGTAAGTAACAAAAGTGCGTCCATATTTGTAAGTTGGCACTAAGTTTAAGAAGCAGAGCAGCTTTGTGGCAGAAAGATAGACACAGCAAATAATATTTCGATGTTATAAATTATTCACATAATGATAATTCAATTTTATGTATTTATTTTTTAGTTTTTAGCTGCTCTAAACCACTTCGGACGTCTACAGTGAGAACATCAGAGAATGAATTGGGTGGAAAAATACTTTTAAATAAAAACTAATGAAAAGAGCAAAAAGACTGCAGGGGAGAAACCGTACGCTTGAACAAACTGCAGGATGTCGTCCTCATACAGTTACAGCTTACGACACTTTATCAGTAATGTAAACAGAAGGTAACACGAGTTTATGATCTTATGGAGTCTGCGGCCTCAGACTGAGACGATAACAAACCAAACAGAGGTCAGTTCAGCACATCAGGGATCAGCTGGAGAAAATTCCCCAGGCTAGTGTCAGTTTTTACTATTTTAAAATGTAGGTGTGAATACGATTCGTTACAAATTCACAACCAGGTGTCTAGTTTCACTTCAGCTGCCTGCATGGAGCTGAATCTGAACGAGAAAAACTGAAAACTTTAGTAACACATGAACAGAGTTATTCAACCGAGACACCACACGGGTTTATTTTACCCCTTTTATGTCTTAATAAGCCTTAATAAGCCTTTACACAGGATACACACAAGTCTGTGGTTCGCAGTGTAAGGTACTGTGAGCAGAGGTGGAAAATAACAAAATACAAATACTTTGTTCTTTAGTAGAGTTTTCTTAACTGATTTTGTTTTGATGCATTTGAGGAGAATTGTTGATTTAGTGCTCAGTGGAGTGCTAAACCCAAAATTCCAGATATTTGGAGTAAATGTGGAGTAACAGTCACTTTTTCACTGCTTGTTGGGCTGCAAAGAGATCGCAACTATTTGGTGAGAGATTTCACAAATAATGTAAAAAAATAAATAAATACTGGCTATAAAACTACAAATTGATCCTAAAATGGTTATTTTGGGGTTATATCCCCCAACCCTGGTCATATCAAGAAACAAACAAATGTTCAGAGGCTACAGGAGAGTAAAGGATTATATGTAACTGGATTATGTAATCTGGATACAGAAAAGGTAAATGTACTCCGTTACAGTTACAGATACAAAAGATGTGATCAGATACATTTAGTAAAAATGGGGATTATTGGGATTAAACTTTTAAAATAAAGAACAACATACGACCAGACACACTGTTCACAGTTGTTCATTATTATGGTGAAAAAATGCTTCACCGGCTGAAATGTCAACATTTTCTGTCTTTAAATCAATACATTGTGCAAAACAAGGGAAAGAACAGCTGGACAAACTAATAACAACAAACATAAGACACTAAATCTATAAATAATACATTTTTAAAAAGTCAAAATTCTCTGATTCCAGCTTCTTAAATGTGATTATTTTCTGGTTTCTTTACTCCTCACCGACAGTAAACTGAATATTTTTGGGTTGGTGAGGGAAAAAAACGAGACATTTGAGGACGTCATCTTGGACATTTTTCATAATTTTCTGATATTTTATGGACCAAACAGCTGATCGATTAATCGGTAATCGTTATGCTTCGGAGAAGATGACTTATATCCTGAAAAGGTGAAACTGTTTGGGTTCCTTTCACCAAACTAACGGGGAATGTTAGTGTGTCAGATATGCTAAGAAAACAGTGGGAATCTGGTGAACAGTTATAGTAGACTTTATTGATCACTGACTGGTTATTTGTGTCAAAGATGTGTAATTTTTAATAAATGATCATCCGTGGGCTGCTTTAACGTTCCTCTAACACTGATCTGATTATGTGCGCTGCATGTCTGGGATCATTCCTGCCTATTTTTTTTTTATTATTATTTCTTTAATATTATTTTTTATTCTTACTGAATTTAATTAATTGTTTCTTTTTTCCCCAATACCTCCTTTTTTTCAGTTTTATATATTTTTGTCATTATTATTATCCTCATTAGTTGTTAAAAGGAAATAAACATATTTTTTAAACAAAAGTAAAAGTGAAAGTCACCCATATGAATGATACTTAAGTAAAAGTCTTAACATATCTGATATTTTTAAAAAAATTCTGGTAATAGATAGATAAATAGATAAATAGATGTATTGACTACATACCATGGATTTCACAGGAAGTGTATTAAAAACTGTAACCTGAAAAGTAACTGAAGCTGTCCCGACAAATGCAGTAGAGTAAAAAGTTGACCCCTGGAGTTGAAGTATTGAGTAAACAGAAATACTCAAATACTGTAAAGTTCCATGAATTTGTACTTCAGTACATTTCTTTAGTTAATGTACTCACATTACATTCCACCCCTGGTGGTAGAAAGTATTGTTCTTAAGTTGTCCTGCGCTACATTTCAGAGGAAAATATTGTACTTTTTATTCCATTACTTTTTTGACAGCTGAAGTTAGTCGTTATTTTTGGATTAAATATTTTTAAACACAAGAGAGATCCAGGAGTACTTTTACTTCTGATAAACGAGGTATCTGGTTTGTGGCCAGTTCTTCAGCACCTTTACTTTGAAGTAGAACTGCAGGACTTGTACAGGTAATATAGTATTTGTATAGTAACGTGTTGTTACTTTTACACGGTAAAACATCTGTACATGTATACCGACTGTTTTAAAGGATCAGGGCAGGGTTGTTTTTTGTTTGCACCTCTGGATCGAGATCACATGAAGCCTGAGCTGATCTCACTTTCACTCCTCCTGCAGGAGGTTTACCTGCGGGCTCACCTGACGTCGCAGCTCACCTTTACGAACAAACTATAAACACGCGGTGTCATACTAACACAGCAGAGAGAGATTATGGAGGAACAATGAGTTAAAGCGCTGAGAAAAAGTGTGAAATGTCAGATTAAACCGCGTCCTCCTCACCTTTTTGGTCTTTCCCGACACATCCACTTCCCTCTCCATCGAAGGTATCGATACTTCAATCATGAGGAAATCTTCTTCCAGAACCATCGGACTTTAATCAAGAGTCTGAGATTAACTTTCCACAACTGACAGTAAACTGAGAGGAAACTTCACACGGCTGTCTCTGCGTCCAGGAACTGAAAACAGACAAACTGACCCTGTGTGTGTGTGTCTGTGTGTGTTAGTGTGTGTGTGTAGTCTGGCTGCGGTCGGTTTCTTCCTGAGCTCCACCTACACACTAATTGGACAAACCCAGCAGTCAGGCGCATCCAGGCATATTAAAGGTGCAGTCCAACATTTAGGAGTAAAAGTTCACAACAACACAAAGCTGCTGGAGTTTAATGACTGTGTCTCTGGCTGGTGTCCACATGCACTGAAGGACTGTCAACTCTGTGGCTGCAGTGATTAATTTTTAAACCCAACACATCACAGTTTAACTTTGTATTAGGCTGCAACAAACTTTAAAACAAGCTTAAAGTTGAGAAACGTTAAATTTTAAGCCTCAGTTTACCTTACTGTGATCCAGTCTTAACTTTAAACTTATTGAGGAGGTTAAACTTTTAACATGGCTGCTTTTTGACACGGATTGACCGAAATAATTATCTGTTGAGTCATTACGAGCAGGCTAACTAACTTTTTGGCTCACAATATAACTTTTAAAACTTAAAAACAACTTTTAAGCTATCCAGAAAACTGTAGAACTTTTTTAGCTAGCAAGCAAATTATATATATATATTTTAGATTATTTTTTAGGTACTTCACAAACAATGTAACATTTTGTTAACTTTTTTTTAGTTTGCTTGTAAACAATGTAATGTTTTCTTAAAGAAAACAGAGCAGTTAACATCTTCAAAGTTAACATCTTCTCGCCTCTTTCACAAGGTTCCGACATCACATTTATTTATTAATTTATTTTAGTTTGTGAAGGCAGGTGTCTCTATATTGATTAAACTCTGTTTTTTTTTAAATAATTTATTAATAAGTCTGTGTAAATTTTTAAAAAGTCAAAATTCTCTGATTTCAGATTCTTAAATGTGAATATTTTCTGGTTTCTTTACTCCTCATTGACAGTAAAGTGAATATCTTCTGGTTGTGGGCAAAAAAAGACAAGACATCTGAGGACGCCGTCTCAGATTTTGAGAAACACTGACTAACATTTCCTGCTATTTTATGGACCAAACAATTAATTGACGAGTGGAGAAAATGATCAACAGATTGATCCATAATTGCTTTCTTAAAATAAAATCAGTTTCACAAAACACCCTTAAGCTTCTCTTTAAGGTTTCCTTACAATATTCACTTAAATATTTAAGGTTTTCTCCTTATCTAAGCCTTATACTCAAGGAATCCCTTAAAGTTACTTAAAGGTATAGTTTGTAACTTTCTGATTTTGGACAGTGTCGGACCTCATGAGGAGCATTAAAAGAAGAAACATCTCATATCATCTCAATTCAGGTCAGGATACAATACTTTATTTATTAATAAGGACAGCTACACAATCAAAAATACAATTTCAAGACAATAAATAAACATCTGAACGACCATTTGGTTTATAACGAGCAGGTCTCAAACAGAAACAGTGCCGCATGTCACTTTCAAATCCAGGTTCACTTCCCGCTGAGCCTGAAACACAAAGTAAAACAAAAACAGTTCAATGGATGTAAAAAGGGGATGTAAACCCAGACCACATCACACAAAACTGTACTCACATCCTCTCAGGCCCGCTGCTCAAAATCCAAACTTTGTTTAGTAAGAACTATTTTTTGCACAAAGTGCTTCACAAAATAACAATCCTCAGCCGTTTTTTTTTTTGTTTTTTTTCCTGTCTGTGCAGCTCATTTTCCACATGTTTGACCTCAGCCAGAGTCACATGCTCTGCCTGTGACCTGTCATCATGGGATTTATATCTTCCCATCTTCCCATTGTTGCTCACTGTGTTTTAATTTAAGCAGGCAGAAGAGCTTACTTAAGCAGCTCTGTGTGAGGATATGTGACCTTACAGAGCCAAAGATCACGGTGGGGTAAAAATATAACAGAGGTTCTGCTGGTCTGCGCGTTGCGTCATCACCGTGTTTTACTCTGGCTCATGTGAATCGTGAACACTCATCGTGTCTGAAGTCACACTGTCAGCAGATACAGGAACTTAGTCTCATTAAACAGCTTCAGTCTCGTTACTTTCTACTTTCATCATTTTTAAAGTTTTTAACAATTAAAAAAAATATCATGTTGGATTGGTCTTAAAGGTGCTAACTAGAACCGTAAAGGGTTCCACTCAGAATCCTTTCAGAAAGTTCTACCTAGAGCTCAACATAAAGGGTTATAACTGGAACCATCTGTGAAAGGTGTCAACCAGAACCCTCTATGAGAGGTTAGACAGAGAACCCTTCTATGGTGTGATGGTTCCTCCCAGAACCCTCTCTAGGGGTTCTGTTCAGAACCTTCCCACCTTCTGGGTGCAAACAAGAATCCACTACCTACAGGTTTAATTTAGAACACACATATTCCAAGGGGGTTTTTCTAGAACCCACCCAGGGGGTTTTATCTAGAACCTACTTAGGGGTTCTACAGAGAACCCTTCTATATTCTAAGGGTTTTATCTAGAACACACTCAGGGAGTTTTATGCAGAACTGACTTACAGGGCTCTACTGAGAACCTTTTTACATTCTATGGGTTTTATCTAGAACCCAAAGGAAGTTCTACCAAAAACCTTTTTATATGGCAAAGAGTTTTATCTAGAACCCATTCAGGGGGTTTTACCTAGAACCGACTTAGGGGTTCTACAGAGAACCTTTTCATATTCTAAGGGTTTTATCTAGAACCCACCCGGGGAGTTTTATCTTGAACCGACTTAAGGGGCTCTACCAAGAACCTTTTTATATTCCAAGAGTTTTATCCAGAACTCATCCAGGGGTTTTATCTAGAACCTACTTAGGGTTCTTACCGAGAACTTTTTTATATTCTAGGGGTTTTATCTAGAACACACTCAGGGGGGTTCTACCAAGAACCTTTTTATATTCCAAGAGTTTTATCTAGAACCCACCTAGGGGGTTCTGGATAATGGTACAAAGAACCCTTGACAAAAGAGTTCTAATACTTGAAGAACTCTTTCTTCCAAACAGGGTTCTTTGGAAGTAAAGGTTTTTTTTTATGGAACCCTTAGTCTTACAAAGAGCTCTTGACAAGCACTTTTCCTCAAAGAAGGGTTCTTCAGAGGCAAATGGTTCTGGGTAGAACCTCATACCTTCAGGAAGAACCTTTTCTTTAACCTTTAGTGGTTCAGTATGACTTTTAAAGCTTACAGAAAGAAAGAATTTTATACACCATGAAGGACTTTTTAAATCTAATTTAATTTCTTCTTTCACTCTTTGTGTATTCTTTATTTATGAGCTACTCATTGTGACTTCTGTGAGTCAGTGAATTTCTTGGCTAAAAGACGAGACAGAGAAGCTTATTTCTCTGTTATATGTTCAACACTGTGAGCTTTGAGCATCTTTTTATCCATTTTGGGGCGGCTGGTTGAAAATTAACCGAAGTTGTAATTTAATCTTGTGAATGAGATGCATCAGTGTGGAAATCAGACGATCTTAAATCAGGAGGTTGATACACGAGAAGAGTTTCACTTCTACACATATATTTTGGCGTTTGACTTCCCTCTCCTGAAACTCTTTTCCGGGGAATGTAAAGGCAAGTCGCCACAACTTCAGCCCTGAAGAGTTTGTCATTTATAGACATACCAGCCGGTCTGGGGAGCGTGATGCAATTTGTTGGAGCCAGTGTGTGAATGAAAGAAAGCACTGTCATCCAGAATAACTGTGCTGGCTGATGCATTCTTGAGTTCTGCACACAGCTCGACTGTGATGTTTACTGCCACTCAACTCCTCACACACACCAACAAAATAATACATTATTATACATGATAGAAAAATGATCCACTCATGTCCACCAAAACAAGTTTAGAATGAAATCGGTGCTTAAAAGGATAGTTCAGAGGTACTTATTCATAGTTAGTGTATTATCTACTGTAGATGGGAGTTGACACGCCCCCAGTTTGGAGAAGCAGCAGGAGTACTGTTGCAGGAAGCTAAACAATGT
>JAJHUR010105055.1:0-10381 GCA_027495735.1 Lutjanus campechanus
CTCTGGTTTATTCTTGGAGAGAATGTTTTCAGTGGAATAAATGTGTTGTCAGCATGTGGCTTCTAAAGTACCAACATAAAACACAGGAATATGTGTCTTGCTGTTCAGCCCACTTCTTCTCTGCAGACTAATTTACCTGCAGCTCTAAAAACAGGCCGGTAACTTCATGTAGTTTTATTATTTGTTGATTGCTTTTATTATGTCTTTGTGCTCCACTTTGGCAGGAAACCAAACATCACAAATGTTCCATTTATTCTGAAAGGAATATTATGTTATTATAGACCAGGCACGTGCACCTTCACACACTTCTTATTTTATATTCTTGTACATTTTTATATAATTCTTATTTTCTCATTTACTGTATGTTGTGACTGTAGGACAGTTCAGAACTCAAATACGTTGTTTTAATGACGTCACAAGTGGATCCTACCTTTGGGGCTGAGCGGGTCTCCCTCCAGGTAAAAGGCTCCTCGGCGCAGCGCCACCTCCTGGAGGATGATGCCGAAGCTGTAGACGTCTCCTTTCTGAGTTCCCTGAGGAGGAGGAGACTCCATCCTGAGCAGCTCTGGAGACATCCACAGCCTCTCTGCAGAGGAGGGACGAGGACATGATGTCAAGTTTGAGGAACCTTTTTCTTCTTTTTACAGAGTCTGGGAAAAATATTCTTATGCTGTATTTGTTTGGTCATTGAAGTAAGGAACAGCTGGACAAACTAATAAACCTAACAACCAACATAATCTATTATTAATCAACTATTCAATTCATCTGCATGTTTTAAATATTCTGATTTCTTCTTTTTAAGAAAAAAAAATTCTGTGGACGAAACAAGACATTTGAGGACGTCATCTTGGTCTTCAAACAACATTTTCTCACATTTAAAGGACCAAAGACTAATCAATTATTGAGAAAATAACTGACTGATTAATTGAAAATAATTGCAGCCCTAAAAACACTTTATTAGGCTCCACAATTTCACCATATTTTATATAGAGGTAATCCAAAAGTAACGGAAAGTAATCAAGTTACATTACTTTAATATTGTGATGCTTTGATTACATCACAGACTACATTTTTGACAGGTAGTTAGTAACTGTATCCGAATACATTTTTTGCAGTAACCCTCTCAACAGAAGGCTGCAGAATCTGTGACATCTTTTAAAAATCACTTCTTAAAAAACATTTTTATAGACTTACTTTTATGCAACATCATCTTTTTAATCTTTTATTCTTTTTAATCCAATTTATTTATATCAGAATTATGTTATTTTTAAAATTATTCTCTTCCCCCTTTTTTTTAAAATGTATTTTTATAGTCATGTTTCTTTTCTTGTTTTTCTTGTTCTTATTTTCTTACCTTCATTTATGCACAAATTAACTTTGAGTCTCCAGGAAAAACGTTTGGGAAAGACTGGTTTATAGTTTTACCTCAATTTGAACTTAATTTTGTTTTGCTTCTGTTTTGTCTTTCTGTTGCTCATCGGCTGCTGTCAAAGCACTTTGTAAACTCTGTTTCTGAAGTTGCTAAATAAATAAATTCTTATCATTCTTATGATGAGGATGTGAGATTTTACGGATAAATATGCAGAGTCTTGACTTCCTGTGTGGAACAGAAAGCTCTCAGGATCTGGATAAACACTGAACCAGCGTCTGGACGTATGAATCATAAATGGAAACTCACGGGCGTAGTAGGCGTGAGCATCTTTTCCTGAGTCGCTGTCGGACCGAAAGCTGGACAAACCGTAGTCTGTGATCTTCAGGACGAAGCGGTTGTCGACGACACAGTTGGAGGACTTGAGTTTACCGTGAGCGAAGATGACGCTGTTGTGGAGGAACACCATGCCCTGCAGACAGAGAGACAGAGACAGACGTGTAAAAAGACAAACACTGACAGCAGATCACCAGGTACATATGATATTCCTTTGAGATACGAGTATAATAATAAATGTTTATACTAAAAATAAATTGTTTTGAGGAGTCAGAGTACTGTGATTACTTCTTAGTTGTACTGAGGAACATAACACACGTTAGCCTTGTAACTAAAGGGTCAGTTGTTTTGTTAAGTTGTCAAATAAACAGTCTGTTATTGTTACAATTTCACTGTTTTTCCACCACTGCAAGAAGTTACACTGACTGGTTCCTGATGTATATGGGCTGAACAAACTGTCTTTTTTGTTTTTAGTAGGGGTGTGTGTCTCACTGACTGATATCTCAATACGTATCTCAATACATGTTTGACGTACATCTTAGTTTTTAAATCATGAACAATTCAGTACAAAACGATTCAGCCTTTTCACGATGCAATGTGTGAATCTTTTGATTCTACTGGTGCTATTAGTTGCAAGAATAAATCCTGATAGTTTTACTTTAAATCCAGTGACAGTAGAGACAGAAGGAGACGTTACAGTGATGTTAACATCTAATTATGTATCTCATGTGTAAATGAGAATCTGTGTACAAACTTTAAAACTGTTTAAAATGCATTTTTGCAGTAAGATGATCAGCTGCTCTGTTTCAGATGAAGACTGCTGTGTTTTGGATTGAATGTGACCGTGTAGACTCGTGTCTCTGTGGGTCAGAGACTCGTGTCTCTGTGCTCTGCTGTCAGACATGTTTTGTTTCTCATCTTTATTATGAAACACCAACTTTATTCCACACTTGTACACTATAAAACTATTGGTATGCTACGTCAGTTCTTTCACTGTCTGTTTTGAGGAAATAAAGAGGAGAGACAGGAGAGGGAGGGGGAGCGCTTGTTTAGTGTGAGCGAGGCAGCAGGAATCCAGCGAGAGCTGTGCGAGCAGTTCTTTGATTCAAAAATGAAACGTTAGCTTGTCCTACAGTAATGATACACTAGAGCTGCATCGATGTTTTTAGAATTCACGTTCAGCTTTTTACTGAAACAGGGCGTCTGAATCGATGCACTCGTATCTTACACACTGAAACCTGATGCATCAGATGCATGAGTGAATCATTACACCCCAAGTTTTTAGCTGTGAAATACGTCTCTGTCCAGTTCACTGTAACATAACCACATAATCATAAAGGACTTTTAATTTTTGGTAACAAGTTACTTTTCTTTTTCTTTTGTAATATTTTTATATTACAAAATTAATGACATTGTAGCTTTTTAGCTACTTTTGAAAACAACGCTCCCCAACACTGCTAACAAATAATAAAGAAGACGACCTTGACGATGTCGTTGATGAGAGAATATTTAAACATCCAGTCCAGAGTGATGCTGTCGTTCTCCAAGATGTCCTGAAGACACAAAATACAGACTGTTAACAGACAGACAGACAGACAGACAGACAGACAGACAGGCAGTCAGGCAGACAGGCTGACAGACAGACAGGCAGTCAGACAGACAGACAGACAGACAGACAGACAAGCAGACAGACAGACAGACAGACAGACAGACAGGCAGGCAGGCAGACAGACAGACAGACAGACAGACAGGCAGACAGACAGACAGACAGACAGGCAGACAGACAGACAGACAGACAGACAGACAGACAGACAGGCAGACAGACAAGCAGACAGACAGACAGGCAGGTGAATGCAGGTAGACGGGGCTGTGTACCTGCAGACTTCCTCTGGGACAGTACTCTGTGATGATACAGATGTTGGGAGGGTCGATGCTCGCTCCAATGAACCTGGTCAGATGTTCGTTCTGAACGTCTCGCATCTGCACAAACACAAAATACAGAAAATAAATCCTGCACACACTCACTTTCCAGCAGGAATGACAGACCTGTCAGTATTAAAACACCATCTGGATGCAGTAATCTGAGGTGGGGGAAAGTTTATGAAAGCATGCACATCCAAATATGATAAATAACAGGTGCTGGACAGAAGTACATGTCAAAAAAAGGAGAGAAAATGAGTCTGCATGCTGGATCGAGCTCCCATGAACATATTAAAACAGAACAACAACATCTTTGGCACCAAAAAATCACATATATATTAATAAATAGAAGCATTGTTCGGTGTGCAGACAGCAGAATTAATCATTTAGGGAGATGAGGGGCAAAAATGAGCTGTAGGTCAGATTTTAAACATTTCTTTACCCTTTTCTCTTGATTTCTGTCATGACCTTTTAATGACTAGCAGCTCTGACCTTCACACCCCTCGTCTCATGTCACAGCTGTTCTGATTGTAAAGATGTGAACGTCAGACACTCACATGTTTGAGTTCAAACAGCACCTTCCTGTTCAGCTCGATGCGTTTCCTGTTGGTGTATTTAATGGCCACGATGTTTCCCTGAAAGAACACGAAGAACAAAACCACTGAGCTGCAACACAATAAACTGAAAACACTTTAACTCAAATCAGAAACATGATTCTGATCCTAATCTTAATTTTAAACAATGAACTCAAATTCTGAGGAAGTCAGCTGGAAGCTCACTTTACAAAAACATTTTCGTGGTCCAACATCAGCTGGTCTGATCTTTTCCCGGACAGATGTGACTTTTTATTGTTCGCACTGATTTTTATATTTCTTCAAAGTAAAGATCTGAAGTCGTGACCCTCAGTCAACATTTAAACCACTGCAGGAGAACGGATCTAACAATCAGTGCAGACCTGGACTTTCTTCACTTCAGAGGAAAACCTTTGGTGAAGGAGGCTTTTTATGTTTTTCCTCCAGTTGTTTTTCACTTCTGAAAACTGGTCACCATTCACCTCCACTGTTCGGGAGATTCTGCAACACTGTTTTCCTTCGAAACTCCAGCAGAGTTTTCTGGACTAACAAAATAAACCTGACCTTCAATCAGCATGAGGGTGAGGAGATAATGACTGAATTTTCATTTTTAGGTGAACTATCCCTTTAATTAATTTACGCTGACTCAACATGACAGAAGAACATTGTATTAAATGCTTTATATTAAACTTATGTAATCAAATTACAGAGAAAAATTACATGTAATTAAAGTAAATAAAGCCAAAGATTTTTAAAATATTTTTTAAATGTATTTTGCAAATAAACTGATTATTGTACCGAGCTGCTGTCATGTCTTTCTGAAAATCAAAATCAATTTAAAAAAGTTGCGAACTGATCAGATATTTGCTCAGTTGGAGTCATAAAGTGATCAGGAGCTGCAGATGTTAGTTTACACAACATTCCCCCTTCCTGCATCGACAAGAAGTCAAAAGACAAGACAGCAGTCTGAGCACTTCCTGATTACTGAAAGTTCAACTGCCTGCCTGAAAGTTTACTTCAATTAAAAAGGAAAACATGTTGTCCTCCACATAACAAAGGAACACAGTTCAGTCACTAAAGTTAAAGAGGACTGACGACTAAAAACATTTTCTGAGTCAAAGAAACTTTCCTGTGGCTAATAGTTCATTTCCTTTAACTCGGAGTAAATACGTCTTTAGGTGGAAAAACACATTAGTGTTTCACAGCAAAGAGCTTTTAAAGTGTTTTTAACAACTGACGAGAAATAATGAGGCTTTCAGCAGCTGCTGGGGCAGTTATTTACATGAAAACATCTGTAATTACAGCTCGGCTCCTTCACAACCGGTCAGACTCTTCATCAACACAAAGAAGGAAAAGAAAAAGAACACACTGACCTTGTAGTATCCCGTCTTTGCAAAAACCTGCAGGTTTCCATCTCCAGTCATCAGGGAGCCGTAGTTAGAGCCTCTCTGGAGACAGACACAGGATCAGTGTGTGTGTGTGTGTGTGGTCAAGAGTGTTTGAACACACACGACTGGTAACACAAAATGATTCATATTACAGATAACAAAAGACACAAATACAGAATAAAACAAGAAAAATATGTGACAGAACAAACTCCAAACCTGTTAATTCTGCCCAAATGCACATATTTTGTATCATTTAGGCTAAAATGTTGTTTTCCTGATAAGAGGAAATAAAAAGCCTGTTAACTCGGCCTTAATTCTCATCTCTAAAGTTTTAACGTGTGTATATTTTCATTAAAGCATCCAGATAATGTAGGATGAAGCAGAAATAGCAGTAAAAATGGTTAAGAAAGTTCATTTATGCACTGAACATGAATAATGAACTCTTCCCAGAATTTATTTATGGGTGTTACTTTAACTAAGTGTTTTCTGTCCCTAAACTTATTCAGATCTTAACCACAGCACTGTCACATTATAAGACATCATTAGTTGAAGGAATTAAATCTTAGGGTTCTTAAATCAAGGGTTCCCTTCTCGACACAACCTCATTGACGAGACAGATATATGACATTATAGGTTGCTGACCAGTGACAGTGTGATCCTGCTGCCGCTGCGCAGCACTTTGTCCAGGTTGCTCATCTGGATGTCTTCCCAGCAGATCCTCCAGAGTTGAGCCACCAGCTCCCTCTCCAGCTTCATCCTCCTGCAGAGACACACAGACGCAGCTGACAGACCAACTCTGATTCTCACTGAGAGGAGCCGTCAAATCCTGACTTAATCACTGTTTATATTGTTGGTTTTTTAGGTAAAAATGCTCTTTATACATGTGGGATCCCTAATTATTATTTTTCATAATCTGAGCACAGTCAGTAGAGCGACACTTTGGGCAGAGATCAGCTTTACCTGACTGTCAGACACTCATTCTAATAAGAAACCAAAGCCAAATGTCACCACAAAACCACCAGACTCCTTTTGCAAAATCAGTCATTTTAACTCAGAGGACACAGGAGTTTCTACTGCTGCCTTGATCTGTTGAATCCGAACCTTTAAAACATGACAGTCACACAATAAACTAACAGATCAGGCAGCAGAAGACAAGCAACAGTTGCAAGAGTTCACCGGTGGAGTCTGGTGGCACTGGAGAGAGTGATATTTGGTTTATATATAATGGTGGTTTCCTGTCAGAAAAGTAAAGCTGCGAAAATATTCTAAATATAGCTTCCACTTAAACTGATATTGAAAACACATTTAAAAAATGCACAAAAATACTTTTTGTTGCTGACTCTGTCCACAGGAGAACGTTGTTTAGCTTCCTACACCAGGACTCCTGCTGCTTCTCCAAACTGAGGGCGTGTCAACCTCTCTACCCTATCTACTGTAGTTAAAACACTAAGCTCATACAAAAAATCTGAAGTATCCTTTAAACGTACTCTGGGCAGCATCACACTTCCTTTAAAACATATTTGATAAAGCAGCATTAGTTGCATACAAATGTAGTTTTAACTGCATTTAAACAGAACATGAGGTGAATTTTAGAGGCAGCATGATTACAAGTAAAGTCAGAGGAAAGATGTGATTAGAGACAAATTTAAACAGGGAGGGAAGAATTTACAAATTGACAAAAAAAATCAGATGTATCCAAACACAACTGGTCACTTTGGTGCAGAAACAATCACATCAAATATAACATTTGATGCAAAGTGCGTAAGTGGTCCGTTAGAAAACAGAGGATCTTATATTTAAAGATGAAACAGAGAGTTACTTGTTCTGAAAGTACCCAGAGGTGGAGAAACCCTCAATCAGTGCTTCATGAGAGCAGTGTAGTTTAATCAGAGCAGACGGGCGCAGCTCTCACCTGTAGATGAAGACGGTGATGGTGAGGGTCATCGTGAAGATGAAGAAGAGCACGATGGAGACCATCTGGTGGATGGTGATCGTCTCTGACAGACAGAGAGAAACTGTTTAATAACCTCTCTACATCCATATTCTATTTAAAAAAACACAAAACAACACAAATAAACCACCAAACAGAAATGTTTTCGTTGTGTCCACTGACTTGCGAGACAGACGGGGTTGTCGTTCTTAAAGCCACAGACGGGAACATCTGGAGGACAAACTCCACCCAGCCAGTGCAGAGTTGTTCCAGGTATGGCAGTCAGCTGCTCCTCTGAACTGTTGTACACCAAAACTATCTGAAATAAAACAACATCACATGTGCAGGGAAGATATTAGTTCCTCCTTTTTGCCAAATATCTCCAGAGGTTTTGAAGTGGGGTTGTATGAGTATCAGTCAGTGTTTCACTTACAGTAGATGGAGGTCGACAGGCCCCCAGTTTGGAGGAGCAGCAGGAGTGCTGGTGTAGGAAGCTAAACTAAGAGTTCTCTGATGAGAAAACACTGTTATAAAAAATAAAATCTTGCTCTCTGTAACTTCACTAAACTCCACTGACAAAAGGAGTGTTTAACCTCACAGAAACACGGGAGATGTTGGTCTGCTGCCTCCTCCATCTGTTAGTTTGTTTGAAGTCACACAATGATGCAAACAAACTCGACTTTATGTGTGGAGGAGTTTGTTTTCTCATTACAACCCTGAGTCGAGTCTACAGGTCCGACTTTCAGGCTGCAGGAAGAACGTCCACCAATCAGAGGACAGTGCCTCTAAGAAGCCTGAGAGGCAAACTCAGGGTAAAAAAAATGTGTGTTAATCACTTCCTGCTGTTTTTGAAGCCTAATTACTATAAACACATGGTAATAACTGAAATGGCATTTTTATGAATATATTAATTATCAAACACATTTGCACAATTATTCTGCAGTCCTGCAGTGATCTTTAGACCACTGCTGCCTGATACCGCGAGTGTGTGTGTGTGTGTGTGTGTGTGTGTGTGTGTGTGTGTGTGTTGACCTGGAAGGCGCTGGTGTTGGTGTCGATCATGTCCCACAGAGCGAAGTCGGTCTCTCTGTCTCCGTTCTCGTCCAGGTGGACCAATCCTGTTACACCTGAACAGGAACATGAATGAAGACATGAATAAGTCTGTAAGTTGTCGGTCACCAACAATGATACTGATTAATATTGATTAATCTGTATCAATGTAAACATCTCATAAACAACAAACTGTTTCTGTGGAAGTAAACAACTTTCTGCCTCACATGGAGTCAACAGCTGGTTTCTTGACCGTGAGGAGTTTTATCACAGAGAGACAGTGTGTCCACACATACAGAGACAAATACACAGAAACAGGCAGGACACCAGACATTATCTGTTTTTTATATATATATTTATATTTATATATAACCCCCCAAAATGACCTGATCTGTTGCTCCCCTGATTTTAACCCGAACCATCATGTTTTCTTAAACCCGATCAAGTAGTTTTTGCGCCTAAACCAAACTGTGACTGTTTGTAACACCTGCCTGCACTCTCCACCGTGTTGCAATCGTTCTTTATACCCCCCGGTGCTGTTGAGTATAAGTACCCCTGGTGTAGTGGTGCAATTTACTATATTTTGGTTTTGTTTTCTTTGATTTTAATGATCGAGTGTTTCAGAGTAGCAATTTGTCAGCTTAAAATATCATTTTACAGAAAACTATTAAATGCACAGCAGCAGACTGAGACTGTGAACCTCTGTGCGGAACAAGCATAAATAAAACCAGGAGAGACAATGAGAGAGAGAGAGAGAGAGAGAGAGAGAGAGAGAGAGAGAGAGAGAGGGAGAGGTACAGAGTAATCTAAAGATCTAAATAAATCCATGAGCAGCGTCCATTAAAAATAACCAATATTAACAGATTAACAGAGCGACAGAGACAGAGAGAGGAACACACACACACACACACACACACACACACACACACATTCAAGTTATGAGATTCATTATTTTGTTTGTCAGTGTTTGTGTCTGCAGCTGTGACGGTAATAAAATAAGTGAAGTGAAGTGAGACAGACGCAGAACGTTTAGAACTCCGGTCTGAACTGAAGGTTCCCAAACCTCAAACATTAAAGAGTGACTCACGTTATGACACCAGTGATGGAATGTAACTAAATACATTTACTCAAGTACTGAGCTGAAGTACATGAGTGAGGTACTTGTACTTTTACTTCAGTCTTTTCTTTCCGTGACACTTTCTGCTTCTTCATCTCACAAGAAAACATCACAGTTTTTACTTTAACATTTACTTTACTGATTAAGATTTTAACACAAAAGAGTTCATAAAAGTTTTGTTAAGAGGAAAACCAGTCGAAACCAGTTGATTGACAGAAAATAAATGGTAATCACTTTTATAATCGTTCAAGTCATTTTTCATGGCTCCAGTTTCACAAATGTGAAGATTTGCTGCTTTTCCTTTGAATGATTTCCACAATTGTAAATGTAAATTTGTACATTTAGTACAAATACATGATTTACATCATGCAACTGTTAATTTAGTGACATAGAGGGATAAATGTAGGGCTGATAAAATCATAAAAGATTTTCAGTGTATCCTATTAAGTCGGATGTATAAGGATGTTCGTTTAAATCATATAATTCTTGTGTGATTCTTGTAACTCTGTGTGAGATTGACTTTTTGCTGTTTTTGTGTAAAGTAAACCTTCTGAAAAATGTTGAAACACGTTCTCCTGTTATTTTGAAGAAGACGCAGGTGGAATGTGGGGTTTGTTCTTAATAAAGTCACAGTAAAGTCAGCTATGAATATTAATCAATATTAAAAAAAGCTGACAAATCTCTCTATTTTGCAGAGTC
>JAJHUR010105062.1:4834-48409 GCA_027495735.1 Lutjanus campechanus
AATCTGAGAAGTTTTTATGGATGCACCAATAATCAATATTGAGTCAATCATATCATGGATCAGCCCAGCTCTGAATGAAGCCACATTATTCTACATACATATTAAGAATTGGCCTTCACTGCAATTGAAATTAATATAGAAAATAATGTACCTGAGTGTTGACTTGAAGTATATTTCTTCTATCACACACACAAAAATGACATTTTAAAAACACTTGGTCGTCAAAGTGACCAGATGACTAACTTTTGTATAATAAAAGTTAATTTCTGATTAAACTTAATGGGAATTTGTGGTGTTGAATGATCTGACGAGGACTTGGAGTGAGGATGAAAGTGTGTCAGTGTGAAAATCATATACAGGTGTTAATGGTGTGTACCTTGTCAAGCATGCTGTGAATCATTTTTGTGAAAGGGGAAAAAGGGTTAAAGGGCTGTTTTGTTAGGTTGAACACTTCTTATATAAAGAACTACAAATGAATTATGTTGCATCATTTCATAATCCGTCTTCATTATTGGGAACAGTCATGACCATCATGTTGTTGCATCATCACACATAATTTATCAGTGTTTTGCTGCTGTTGGGTAAGAAAAGATCGAGTATTGTAGTTCTAATTTGTGAGAGCCCGTTTCTGCCAGTGTGATGACAAAAAGATCCATCTTTCCTTCATTATAAAGAGAACCTTCCTCAAAATATTGACATAATTTTTCATAATAATGACTTAATATCTCAAAATGACTGAGAATCACAAACTATTGACTCAGTGTCTTAAAATGACTACTTTAAGAGCGTTTGTCATTATTTTGAGAGATACAACGTCATTATTTGAAGAAAGTTCCTCATTATTTTGAGATGCTAAGTCATCATTTTGAGTTTCGCATTATCTTGAAATACCAAGTCATTTTGAGAAAGTTTCTCAGTAATTTGAGATATTAAGTCTTTAGCTCGAGACAAGTCATTATCCTCAGATACTATGTTATTATTACTTCAGAAAGTTTCTCATTGTTCTGAGATACTAAATCATCTTGAAACCAGTCATTACTTTGATAGTTTCTCATTCTCTTGAGATACTTAATCATTATTTTGAAAAGGTTTCTCTCTCTAATTATTTTGAGAGTTACTCATTGAGATACAATCATTATTTTGAATTTATCATATTTTCTCTCAAGATATTTGATTTTTGAGATCCTATGTCATTGTTTTGACATACTAATTTCAATAAAGTTCCTGATTGTAATTACTTAGAGAATCTTTTTTCTTTAATCACATTTGCAGAAATGGGCTTCTCTACTAATTGATGCTCTAGCACAACTGAAATATGTAGTCAGATTATAACAGGCTATTGACTATACTGAACATGAGGGACCAGTCGTCCTCATTGATATACGTGGGGTGGACAAAATATTACTAACAACTAGTACAGCCATAAGACAATAGAATTCAACTGCACCACAAATGACAAGTTGAATCAACTCTCCTACACAACGGTTTCAACAAAAACTTAACACGGTGATCTTGATAAAGTTAAGGTTTCTTGCAGGTTTGTTGTAGGATGTCATCTTTTTAGCTAGGTGTACTTTATAAATGATTTCACATGATCTTACCTGACAGCAAGCAGTGTTAAGCATTACTTACCTCAGAAAGGAGCACAATAACAAATGTAATTGTTGGCCACCTGTGTTAGCCTGCCACACCTTCAGTCACTATGTAAATATAACCACATCCTGTATTGTTGAATGATACAAAGGCAGGCGGGCTACATCATTACTCCAATTGTACACACCACATGAAAACCAGGTAATCAAGGTTACCCTGACGTAGCTCGTACTACAGTTTTGTCCTGTCTACCAATCAATTAAATTCTAAAACCAAAGGCATCACAAAAAAGTGTGCATCTTCAACTGAATCAAATGAAAAATACCAACTGATATTGAGGTTTAAAGCAAGCTCTTTCTTTTATTTGTGCAGAATGGTGATTGATTCAAAGCATCCAACAGGTTACACAGCTAAGTCCATAGGTGTAAACAGTTGACTGGCAGCTTCAGCCTCATTGTTGAGACCTCCACACTTAATTGGGGGTAGTGGCGGGGGCGGGGGCGGGCATTGCAGGTGTTGATGTCGTCATTTATATGTCTTCATGTGCCACAGTCCGTCATTCAGATAGTGAACATTCTCAATGCCGATTCCCTTGTTGACTTTTTCTCTGTTTGAACACAGACGGATAAAGATGAGACATCATGAGAGCTGTAACACAATGGACATTTTTGCTTCTGTAATATGTAAAAACAAAAAATCTTACATGTTTTCTGCAGACATTTTCATAACGCCAACACAAAGTGCATGCTGTTTTCCCTCCGCCATTATGGCCTGCATCCACTAGTTAAAGACAAACTTGGAGGTAAGTGATTTAAAATGTGGAAAATTGGAAAATTTCCAGGGTTCCTATACTTTTTCCATTTGAAAATTCCATACTTCTCTAGACTCCCAGACACCTCTGTGGATTTCTACCCCCATTTTTAGGTCTCTTTTATAAAGAAGAATAGAAAATTAATTGAAAAAAACTTAAATAATTTACACAATATCACCAGCCTGTAGTGGGCCTTTGATCAATGTACTCATTAAAGGGATAGTTCACCCAAAAATTTAAATTCAGTCACTAATTTGAGTTTTTCAGTCCACAAAACACTGCAGGAATTCCACAGGAAAACAGCGTTACAGAATCTCCCAAACAATATAAGTAAATGGTGACCAGTTTTCAAATGTAAGAAATCAATTAAAACAAAACAAAACATAAAATACCTCCATACTGCTTGTTTGGTGTCATTTGAGTCAAATTTTCATTTTTTGGTGAACTATCTCTTTAACCCCATGATTAAGTATTAACAAGTTAAAGCAGAAGTTTTCCCCGTATTAACTTTAAATTAGTTTTTTTCCCCCTTTTCCGTATTTACTTTCCTTTTCAGATCATAATCAGAATCAGAAATACTTTATTTATCCCCGAGGGGAAATTGTTGTTTTCCATGTTCTTTTTCCTGGTCATTTACTTACTCAGCTCATTTTTAATATTACTGTATTGGTTTTAATTGAGTGTCGTTGTCTTATGTATTTTAAAAAAAATGTAATTAATTAATTTATATTTTCTGTAATGTGTGCTGACATGCTTATTCTATTCAGCAAGAAAAGTTGGGGGAAAAAGTAAATAATTACATTTTCATGGCATCTGTGCAGCCTTGTACATTCACTGTATATATGGAAACTATGATGAACGCAGCCATAAAGGCATGGTTTCTGAATTCTGAATTTTATATTTTAGAAAACAGAACAGGGGTAATAGTGTAGACAAACATTATTCCTCACTCTCTTTTCTTTTTTACACTTATCCAGGCTTGGAAATGACTAAAATTAAATTTCATACTTTTCCATACTGTCAAGGAACCCTGGATTTCACAATACATTACATTTTATACTGTGAACATCAAACAGCTTCCATGTGCAGCATCATGTACAAAAGGATACAACTACTGTGTCAGATTCAGCTGGGTAGAGTTTAGCGCCTGGGGACGTCAGCCCGGGACACATGATGTTGGCTCCACTTAAGACAAATTTAATGGCTCCTTTGTCTACTTGCTGGTGTGGAAGAATGAAAGGATCTATGAAAAAAAAAGAGGGAATATCTTGTCAGTACGAGAAAATTCAAACACAAATATTACCCAGGCATTAGAAGATCTTACATTTATGCAACAGCCTGAGGGTTGGGTAGAACGGTCCTTCTCTCTGTCTGAAGAAGAGCAGCTCTCCATTCACTGTCAGGATTTCAATGTGTTCATGGCTGTGGAAGGAATAACAGAATTATAAACTGCAGGAGAAAATCCACCATACTGAAAACACTTTGGTGAGAAAATGATGAAGTCATACCATCTCACTATTTTGACAGGGTCCTTTTTTGGCATTATGTGATTGAGCCATGATTCGATGTCAGGGAACTGTTCCAACAGCTGATTTTTGATGCCTTTGATCACAGATGTTTTCAGCTGGATACAGTTGGACACATTTTCCTTCTCATCAAATCTGAAACAGGAAACAGAACATGTTTTTTTCTTTTTAAAAAATATTTTATTCTCAAATGATAGATTTAACAAGATACATAGAATACACACATAAACTCACACAAACATGGTTCCAGGTCCCCTCCCTGTCCTACCCACATACAAACTAAAAGAGGACCTCACTCAAAAGCAGTAGGTAGTAGTGAAATTGTAGTTGAAAAAGAGAGAAAATGAATGTATATGTAAACACAAGTTAAAAATACTGAGAGGCAATGTAAATAACCCTTGCTCATCATATACATATCTCACATATATATCTCATATATTTTATTTGTTGTTGTGTTAAACATTTTTGACGAATCACTGACAAAAAAGAAGGAAAAAAGTGTGTTTATGTATATATTCTACCTTCTGTATAAAGAATATCATCCAATATGTTGATAAGAGCTTTTTTTTTTTTTTTACTCCCAAAAATTGGTATCAGCCATTATCAGTCGGGCCCGAGAATGCAATTCATTTCCCAAAACCATCTCGCTGTGAGAAGATGGGAATCAGACTTCCACATCGTTTTATCATGGGTTTAAAAAAGAAAAAAAACATAATCAAATGATGTGGAAGTTGAACAAGCTTTTGTGTCATGGCCACCATATGGTAAGAATGTTTTCACATCAAAGTTTAATGTTTTGGGTTTTTTTTGCATCTTTAATTTCCCAGGTATGTTAATTAATATATTGCATGCCCAAATACATCACAAACATATTACAGTACTTATTGCACAGTGACGCACAATGATTCAACATTGTGGCAAACAATGGCAGTACACAATGTTGGATTAGTTCCATATGGCTTTATAAGGCTGATATCAACCAATACCAACATTATGCATACATATTGTGAATAGTAATTACAAACTTAATCAATTACATACATAATTTAAACAATTATACCCATTAATAACATAATTCTTAATTTCATCTCAGTACACCCTGAAAATGTTAACTTTTGATAACTTCGTACACAAGAAAGGTATCAACTGTGATTCTTAACTCAAATGTATGATTCTAATTTTAATGTGAAAATACGATTTGCTAGTGTGAGATATGCCTGGATGATCCCAACTGTCACCACATGACAACTTGGATTTTGTATTTCAGACAGTTTAGTCTTCTACAGGAACGTGAATTATCTGTAGATCACACAGCACTGACATCTTGTTTTTTTCCCTTGTCGAGCCTATGCCTGATCTATTATAACAGATGTTCTCACAATATGTCAGAAAGCACGTCTGCTTGTCTAATTCATTGAACATTCAGCCTACAACAAACCCGAAGACGAGATTGCTAATCAGTTAGCATTAGCCACTTAGCTGTGGTTAGCTAACGTTACAACATGGAAATAACCAGCAACGTACTTTTTAAACATCCTCGTTGGTCGCTGTTAGCGCGTTCCTCAGTTGTGACAAAGCTTGTCCAGACTTACTGCGTCAGGTCAGATATGTTAAACACGAGTAAATAACAAAGTACAATTCATCTATCAAGTAATTCTGTGCCAATTCCACGCCTGTTTCCCAGTGGAGGGCCAGTGGTTTAAGGGTTGCGTCATTTTACGACAGTTGTTACCGAACACGACAGGTCAGGTCGAATTCGATTATGATAGCTTCCATCCTCTCCTGTCACCTAGGTAACTTCTGTACAAGTCGAGCACGGTCGTTCAACAAACGATAAGTCAATCAAAACTCGCATATAGCGCCTGTTAGATAACCTGTTAGATGTCGAGACTAGTTTCCATAGTGACAAGGTAGTTTCTATATGCTTTTGACGTTTTCATCCTTTTTTAGTTTCCTTAATTCATATCATGCATGAGATAAATCAAACATATCACAAAGCCCCCCCCCAAAAAAATATGTGGGCAATTCATATCTAGATCTAAAATATTCTGCTTTCTGCTTTTGTTTTAACCAGGCTGTTTGTGTTGCCTACATTATTGCTATAACATTTAAAATAATTATAAAAATGAAACATATGACCATTTACCGAAATGTTCACATAGTTCCCACGTAAAATAGCAATTAAACAACACATAACATCCTATTGTGCTTAAAATAAAACAAAATATGGTTATTTCTTAATTGTCCATGTCAAAAAGATTTTTAAATCAGTCGAAACTGAGTATATATCAATGTCTACTTTTTTTCTTTCTTTCTTTCTTTTTTTACAGGATAGATTCTATAAACTATCTTAAGCTAAATTTCATGTGTGATGTGTTTGTAACTCAGCCGTATGCCATTGTATTTCACATTCAACATCTTTATTTGTTCCATATGCAGTCATGCACATTACAATACATTGTGCAATGAATCGTCTCAATGGAGCGTTCACGGTGCAGGTATAATGAAATTGAGAAAAATAAAGAAAATGTATAATAAAATAAAATTATAGAACAGAGGGAAACATGTAGAAAAGGGAAACATTTCACAAAACAACTTCAGGCAGCAGAAAAAAGAAGGAATAAGGAAGAGTAGTAACAGTAGCAATGATGTAGTACAAGATACATCATTCACATTCTGTTTAAATAGGTAGCCCATGTCATTCACGTTAGGTGGAATCATGACCATAAACATGACATCAAATGATTAAGGGGTCCTTAATCTACAAGTTGATAGTGTCTAGACTGTTCACATTTTCTATTGAAGGTTGGGCTTTCATAGACAAGACATGTAATAACACGTTTTAAGACCTCCTCTCACTAAGAATGAGTTCCCTCATCTCGACTGTAAAAAGGAAGCACATATTTCTGGAATACACCACTACAACTTTTAAGAGAATTAGGTGTAGATATCTTTGTGTTCCTATACCACCTAAAGATAAGGTAGTGCATTTTAAAACAATTAATTATATTTATCATTGTTGTGACAATATTGTAGGGATGGCTATTGGTGCTCATATCCCGATATCAATATAGTCTCCCAGCCCTACATCAAATGTTCAATTGTTTTAATTTTTGTTTTGCAAAATGCACATTCATTAGAATCAATATTGAACCTGAGGTGTAAAAAGAAGCACTGCAGAAAAAACTATCACGATTGAGGTATTTGGTCAGAAATATTAGTCATATTAGATTTTGTCCATGTTACCCAGTCCTGTAAAATCATCATATGGTTGCACCAATTGAATAATAATTTGATTATGCCTTATCATATTATTAGATTAGGTTTCATAATGAAGGACAGAAAATTTGATATTTTTTTTAAACAATAACTTGATAATATTTGCCAAACATTTTCTACTTGAATGTTAGCCCTATTTCTGTGTGAATATTTGTCACTTGTATAATTTAATTTGACCCCAGACAGATGATGAAATAGATTTAGTTTCCATTATATTTTATTTTATTCATTTTAGGCCTTTCTTGTACTTGCTCAGTCTTAAACTGTACTTTTTACTATGGTTGAAAAAATAATATCAAACCCTCCTGATTCCACGGTGTTGTCATGGCACCATCTTGCGGCCGCAGCCATTACAACAGTGTAGTGTGTATAAAAAACACGCCTTGTGCAAAAAGTACTTTTGTACAAAGTACTTCCGGTGGGGTCACCGAGCAGCTTTTATGAGCGAAATTTTTCCCGTGTTTACCAACGTCTGTTTTACTAACATGTGAGCGTGTTTTGCCGTGGTTATAATTCTTCTGTAAATAATTTGGTTTAACGGCCGCTTTACTTTAACTGCTCTCACAAGACGACTGTACAACGCGGTTAGACAAGCGAGGCAAAAAGAGGAAGCAATAGCCAACCATCTTTCTTCTTCTGCCAGCAATAACAAGAAAGAGACAAGGCTAGACTCAAGTGGAGCTGTGTTAGTTTGCAATTTATTGTGTGTTTTATACCGGGTAAAGGACTTGGGTAAAACCTCTCCGTGTTAACATAGATACAAGCTCTCGGACTCTGAGCTCTCACCCCGGCAAGCCTGGAAGTTTCGGATCAGAAGACTGGCTGTAAAGAATTAGTATTCCCGTTTTTTCATGTTTCCAACAGGTTTATCTTCCCCTAATCCCCCACCACCGCCAACCCAGGAGGCTAGACCAGCGGCTACTGATGTCAAAAACGAAAGCGGCACCATCACATCTCCGAAGAAGAGGAAAATAAACGGCTCAGAGAGGGAAGACACTACTGACACGATCTCCTCTTCGCCTCCCAAGACCCTGAATTCCTCCTCCTCCTCTTCTTCTTCCTCCTCCTGCTCTCCCACTCCGCTGCACATTCAGAAGAAGTTGAGGTTTGAGGATTCAGTGGATTTCATTGGACTGGATGTGAAAATGGCTGAGGAGGCTGCTGCTGCTGCTGCTGCTTCGTGCTCTAATAACAAAAGCAAAGCCGTGTTCCTGTCCGCTGCTGTGGGACACCATGCAAACGGACTGACCAAAACCGCTGCAGGCTCCACCACAGGCACCTTCTCCAACAGTAAACCCGGTGCTGCCAAGAAACTAGTCATCAAGAACTTCAAAGGTAGCAGATACACTGGGGGATGATGTGATTCAAGCTCCAAAACATCCTTTGACAGCAATATATAACTTAAACTCAACTGCTAACAAGTAGGGCTGTGTATGGGCAGGAATCTGGTGATCACATCAGATATGTATCACGATTCAATATACGGCGATATATTGCAATACTTACCGCAATATAATATATTATCTTTTAAAGGACGACAAACAATATAAAGAAAATCGCACCTATGCATACAATTTGAGGTAAAGTTTACTTTTCAGAATAGTGATGATAGGTAACAAAACTGCTATCTAGCAGTCGGGTTTAAACACAACACAATAACGCATGTATCACAATATCATGATTAAGTATTTTTGAAAATCAATACAGTATCACAAAACTTGTCACAGTACTCAAGTAAATCAGTATTTTCTTACATCCCTACTAACAAGTCCACAGGCTCCTTACTGAGTGTCCTTACTGGACAAAATTGGGCTATGAGACTGGGGCTCATTTAGAATAATCTTACAATTAAAAAGCTCAAATATTACAAACTTAACTGAGTCAGTGAACCATCAATTCTAGGGATGTAACAGTGCGATTAAAAATGAGTAGTGTTTTGTTTTTTTAGCAGGGATGTCATTCTCTGTTTCCTGCCGAGGAACTACAGATGAAAATTAGCTTTAGATTCTGAAAAAATATCTAATTCTGATTATTATGACTGATATTACAACTGCAACATGATTTGTGACATTAGATGTAATGATAATTTTACATCGTTATTCTTATTTAGATTGAAAAACATTAAAAATGACTATGGTTTTTTTTTGTTTTTTGTTTTACTATTTTTTTGCAGGAATGTTGACACAGTGAGATTATTATAAATAATAATCAGTTTTGTTAGTGAATAATGCGTACATACAGAAAATTACATAATTGTACTGTAATGCAGCCTTTGAAACAGGAAAAGACACAAACACTTAAGCCATAGCACCATATGATGATATCCAAAATCTAAGATGATATCAAGCCTCACATCACAGCGTTGATGAAATATTGATATATTGACCAGTCCTAGAAAAACTTGGTAACGAATGAATATTTCCTAACATTTTTGCAAAGTCTTATCACTATGATTTTTTTCCTCAAATGTCTGAGGTCAAAAGTAACAATTCTGAGCAGGCAATAATTAAAAACTTACAAGGTCTGTTGTTAAAGTCCACAATATGATATTTGCAATATTAAAACACACACAGAAATAATGAATCTTATGTGTACAGCATTTTTTGTTAATATAAAAATTGTCTTTTATATTAACTTTAATTGCTCCTCCTTTAATAAAATAAGCCAACCATGACCTTTAACGTGTGTAAAAAAAAAAAAAATGGTGTGAATGATATTTGGCAATAAATAAATGAATTGCATTCGCACAATTGAAAAACAAGAAGAATGTAGCAGTCAGTAGCACTTCTTTTATAAAAATTAAAATTATTGCAATATTGCGAAATTCTATATATTGTTACATCCATAATGGATACTATTACCTGTTCAGTCATCAAATTGCTATTACCAAGAACATGTGTCACCCAGTTAACAATGATGTGTCAATATAAGGATGACTGTTAGTTCAGGTATTAATTCAGGCGTATATATTATTGAGAAATAATAATAACAATCCACCCACCTCACTGAGTTGATTGATTATCTGAACATGTAAATGAAGTGTAACAACTTGATATTTCAGTTCTGTTGTCCAAATTTCGGCTGCACAGTTAATCAAAATATTGCAGAAATCACAATATGGCCAAGTGACATATCCAAATTGCGTAACCTGTAATTTTTTTTTGATGAAGAACAGATGTGTGACAAAACAGCATTATAATGAAGTGCTGTAGTGCTGCAGAGATCTTCTGACCTACAAATAATGTTCCCAAGATGTGAGAAAACATGTTTGTTTGGCACAGAACCCAACAACTGTTACATTATCAAAAACAAAATTCGTTATTAAAGTTGTTCGACACATCTAAAGAATTGTACCTGGTGTAATGAATAGTGGAACTTTGAACATCAGTTTGATTATTTTACACAGCAGCATTTTAAGTTAATGACTCGTGATTTCAGTCTTATTTAACTCCTTTTTTGATCAGATAATTTTAATTGAGTCAAGAGTGGCCTAAGAACAAGAAACATTGATGGTCAGTCACGTAGCCAGCGCACGAGAAGAGCACATATAAGGTAAAACAATCTGCAATCAAGCAGCAAATAGAAACTATTGAAGGAGTGATTAAAATCTCCTAGATGAATGAAATAATCTAGTTTGAGGGCACTTTATTCGACTTGTATTTTGAGGGCACTTCAGTCAATTTAAAGGTGCATAATACCTGTCAAGGTTAGTGCGCACTTGAAATATCAGTGTTTAAGTAGATATTTCAATGTGTAGTGCAGTCACAAGATTTAGACAGAAGGTGTTTGTGAGGTAGTTCAGCTTTTAAAGTGAATACAGTAGCATGATAGCTTGCTTTTATCAGTAATGAACACACACAGTTGTTTTAAAGTAGAACTTGTGATACATCATAATGGTCCAGTGAGGTCCAGTGTCTTGAGTTTACAGTGTGATGAGAACAGTTTGTGTTTTGTTTTGCTCACAGAGAAACCCAAATTGCCAGAGAACTACACGCAGGAGACCTGGCAGAAGCTGAAGGAGGCAGTGGAGGCCATACAGAACAGCACTTCAATCAAGTACAATCTAGAGGAGCTCTACCAGGTACCACCACAGACCTGCTGACCTCTCAGTAACCCTACATAATAAACCGTATAAACAGTCCTTTTGACACTTTGTTTCTGTCTCCATCAGGCTGTTGAGAACCTGTGCTCCCATAAGATATCTGCCAAGCTTTACAAACAGCTGAGGGCAGTGTGTGAAGACCACATCAAGGCACAGATTGATCAGTTCAGAGAATATCCTTTACTGCTTTTATTGTCTCTGGTTGTCATTAATTTTGTGTTTATCGTGCAGTCATATTGCAGTAAAGATGTTGAATGAAAGCCCGTATTTACCTTAACGTTGTTCATACGGACGCTCTGGACAGTGTGCTTTTCCTAAAGAAAATCGACAAGTGCTGGCAGGATCACTGCAGACAAATGGTATGTTTTATAACTTTAATAAGTCAAATGGTTGATGTCATATCCATTGAAAGTCTGTCAACATAACCTCACCATCCATGCCTGTACTTTGTTTATAATTAAAGTTTAATTCCAAAGTGGTATTTTGCTAATCTGGGAACCAGACGAATCTGCAAATTACCAAAACCTTTTCGATACCACATGTTTGAAACAATGCAATGTCCACTAATTATAGTATCAAAAGTACAGAAACTATGAAAAAAATAATTATGTGCTCATTCAAGACCTCAGTTCAGTTCAGTCTTTATTTTCCTTCCTGTAATTTGACATGTAGCAAAGCCAGGCAGTGTTCTGACTTTTTCTGAAACCAGCACTATGTGCAGGTTGTTAATTAAAACAAAGAAAAGAAGAAAAAATATGACTATTTATTACTATTATTACTAAAACAAATTACCATTTTGTGTGTCCAGGGTTTCTTTTTCATTTTTGCTGTGGTATCGAAAGAGGTATAGAGTATTTTTTTTATGCTTGTGTCAAAGTAGAGCTGCACAATATGGTAAACAAAAATCATATTGAGATTATCTTGACAGATATTCCAATACAATTTACATTTCTCACCTCAGATGTTTTCAGAAACATTTCTAGTGTACTGTTTAGATGTAATTTGAGAACGTGTGTGACCAGGCCAGCCATGCAGAGTCACACATTTTGTTGCTCTGATTGGTTTTAGGTCTATTCAGTTATGTCTAGTGGCATTTTTATTTTACCTTTTGGAAATGGAAAATGAACCGAGAGATCCCAGACTAATTTACATTTGTGAATTACTCTGCGTCCCTTGGCTGGTATTCCACTGATTTAGTGTTGCATTTTCATAAAGTCGGGAGACTAGTGAGAGACATATTGGAGAAAGAATAGTCTAAATTAAAGCAGCAGAAGGCAAGTGACTCTTTTAGTACCTCATATGGTTCAAGCATGCTGGTTTCTATGCTCTCAGTAATGTATCTGTCACTAGTCTCACCCTGCCTGGTGAAAAGACAGTTTTGTAAATATCACCATGTTATGCATATGCAAGAGCTTCACTCTGTAAACGCCACAGAAACATATCAAAACTCAAAACAAATGTCACTTTCAACAAAAGGTCTCTCTCAGTGTGAAAAGTTGGGATTGTGGTCCAATCTGTCATCCTGTCACCTGGGACCAACAAAGATAATGACGCTATTTGTGAAATCGTATATTAATTATTCATTTTTAAGCTGGGGTAAGCAGTTTATTTTTGGTGTTTGATAATAACCTTTAAGTGGAATGTAATTCACAAGTGGTCTGAGAGAAACTTGACGTCTGCCCCTCTTCTTGGTTCTATTTTCAGGCGTTAGTCAGTAAGATAGTTGATTGTTGAGTCTCATTTCTAAAAATGTCAGTATATGACATCCTGAGAATGAGACTCAACTGTCTTTCTCCAGAATCACTTACTGCATCTTTGAAATTAATATTTGTAACAGATGCCTTCTTTAACAAGAATTTAAGTCTCAAACCCAGTTCAATATCAGGGTTATTTTCTCCGTCAGAGCCACAGAAGATGTTAGCCTGTAGACTGAGGAGTGCCCCTTTAATTAGAATCAAAAACGAAAACGTTAAAAATGTGTCATTGTTAGTTATTTCTAATTGCGAATGTTTTTCATTGTGTTACAGATCATGATTAGGAGTATATTTTTGTTTTTGGACCGCACCTACGTTTTACAAAACTCAATGCTGCCATCCATCTGGTGAGTGATCCCTGTTGTCAACTGTTATACAAGAGTGTGAGACTGTGGGGCTGATTTCTTTTGAAAGTGTGTGTTGAACGAGCTGCCCTTGGTCTGCAGGGACATGGGTCTGGAGCTGTTCAGGTTCTACATCATCAGTGATCTGAAGGTCCAGAGTAAAACCATCGACGGCATCCTGCTGCTCATCGAGAGGGAGCGAAACGGAGAGGCAATAGACCGCAGTCTGCTGAGGAGCCTGCTGAGCATGCTCTCCGACCTGCAGGTGACCGACCGTTATGAGTGTCAGCTGGTGTAAATCTGTATTTTAAAGCCTGGATTTTATCTTTGTCCTGCACTACAAGAAGAGTGTGGCTTTGGAAACTGTGTTGTCTAATTGCCTGCGCAGGTGTGTGATGGGTTGTCAGTTTCCCTTTGACAAATGACTTTAATGAAACTTGTGTTCTCTCTGTTCCTGACAGATTTATCAAGACTCCTTTGAGCAACGCTTTTTGGAGGAAACTAATCGACTGTACGCTGCAGAGGGACAGAGGCTGATGCAAGAGAGAGAGGTGATTTATGTGACCCTCATAGTCAGGGCCCATTTTGTTGTTTGTCAGTATTTTTCTTATTTCACTGAGTAACTAGCCAAATATAAACAAATTTTATTACAATGTATACATCCAGAGTCTGTGCTGTAATTTCATAGCACAGCCATTTTTGCATTTAAAATATGAGTTGCACCATCAGGTCTTGATATTAGTACGTCTGAATGAAAAAGAGTCACCATTTGTGGGGATGTTCAAGAAGTAAGCAGTGGTCAAACACACAGCAAGTCAAAGAAAACCCACACACAACAAGAAATCTATCATAGACACCCTAAAATCACCAACATATCCACCATCCACAGTTTCAAGTGATTAAAATGCAGTACAGGCACAATGAAACGCTTTTCTTTTGTCTTAGGTGGAAAAGCTTTTCCTCAGCTATGACAGCAAGTATAGCAACTTTTTGTTCTGACACATTGGATTCAGATATTTTGACTCTGTGTCTCAGTTCAGAGTTTGAGTTTCCTACAGGTTGTCAAAACATTTGTTTGCAGACTCTGTGAAAGTGAAAATGAAATGGGTAATTATTTTTGAGATATTGTGGCTTATGGTTTTTCTAAAAAAGGTCAACTTTACATATACAAGTTTAGCTCTACATGAATAATATATACTATATACACAATCAAGATTTAGCTGTTAAAATAAATAGCTCAATAAATCTTACTGTTCATATTTATTAACTACAACAGATTAACTCCCATACCTGAAATTAGCTTTGCCTTGAAAGTAAGGCTGGCTGAGTTAGTATTTTCATTTCAGATTTTTTACAGCATAACTTAATTAATTAAGTAAGGGATAATGCACTGTGAGCGGGTCGTTATGGTGAAATAAACCCAACACTGTGATTTAACCTCACTGATTTAACCTTTTTTGTAGGTACCAGAATATCTCCATCATGTCAACAAACGCTTGGAAGAGGAGGCAGACAGAGTCATCACATATCTAGACCAGAGCACACAGTGAGTGTTGGATTTAAGTGTTCACTTTGTGGTTTAACACTAAAAAAGATTTGTTTGTACCCTGAACTGCTTTTTTTGTTTTGTTTGTTTTCCCGCCCAGGAAACCACTCATTGCTACTGTGGAGAAGCAGCTGCTGGGTGAACATCTCACAGCTACTCTGCAAAAAGGTACACAACAGGAGATACTTAATATATACATCATTTAAGTATAAATGCAGCCAGAGTTTTGACCTGTTACCTTCTGTTGAAACTTCCAGGGTTGACTCACCTGCTGGATGAGAACAGAATTCAGGATTTGTCGCTTCTCTATCAGCTGTTCAGTCGAGTGCGAGGTGGTGTTCAGGTCCTCCTGCAACACTGGATAGAGTACATAAAGGTATGACAACATTAAAGGTACAGTGCGTAAGATTTACAGGAATCTGGTAGGTTCTCACACTAGGAATGGGAGAGTGAGGGGATGTGTTTGCACTCTGCAAGCTCACCGCTTGATGTCACTAAACCATACACACTGGTCCTTCACAGTTATAGAAGTCTGAAGATAATGCATGATGAGTTATTTTACATATTCTGTTGGTAACTATTTTCCATTGTCTTGAAAATCACTGTCCAGGCTTTTGGAAGCACAATTGTAATCAATCCGGAAAAAGACAAAACAATGGTGCAGGAGCTGCTGGACTTTAAAGACAAAGTGGATCACATCATCGACATCTGCTTCATGAAGAACGAGAAGTTTGTTAACGCCATGAAGGAGGCTTTCGAAACATTCATCAACAAACGGCCAAATAAACCAGCAGAGCTCATAGGTCAGTACCTTCAGTAGAATTTTAACTGCTGCACCGTTGTTTAACAAGAATATGATCATAATCACAAAATAACCTGAACTATAAATCTACTTTTGCTTACAGCAAAACACGTGGATTCAAAGCTAAGAGCAGGAAACAAAGAGGCAACAGATGAAGAGCTGGAGAAGATGCTGGATAAGATCATGATTATCTTTAGATTCATCTATGGTAACATTTTCTATCACACTTGTTTCAGTTTAGGACTTTTTTTTCCCCTCTATGGTTTTTCCTAATATAATAATGTATTGTCGTTTTAGGAAAAGATGTTTTTGAGGCCTTTTACAAGAAGGATCTGGCCAAGAGGTTGCTGGTTGGGAAAAGCGCTTCTGTGGATGCTGAAAAATCCATGTTGTCAAAGCTGAAACACGGTCAGTGTTATCCATCAGTGTCACTTCTTAACACACACAAACTTACTCGATGTGAAATAAGTGACAGAAAGGAAAGTTGCCCTGAACGCATACTGACTTGTGACTCTTTTTTGGTGTTTCCACAGAATGTGGGGCAGCGTTCACTAGCAAACTGGAGGGGATGTTCAAGGATATGGAGCTTTCTAAAGACATCATGGTGCAGTTCAAACAGGTAAGAACAACAAGGGTGGGCTCCAAGAATATCAGTGTGACCTGAATTCTATACTTGATTCTTATGACAGTGAGAATATGTATAAAAAAGCAGTTTTCAGACAGGCATTACCACTACGTGAAAAATGCCTCGTTCATTTTAGTTAGGACATTTTGTTTGCACAGTGGTGATCTAGAGTCATTGAACTTGGTTCAACCTTTACCACAACACAGTGTAACGTCATCTGGAAATGGGCTGCTGTGCGTAGGGATGGGAATCAAGCACCGGTTCCAAAATGTCAGATTCATAGGAGTCAATTGCCTTGGAGCTTATCTTTTCCTTTTATAGATGCCGGTATGTTTTTCTGACACTTGTGCATTGAAAAACAGTGACATCAAACTCATGCATCTACACTGCTGGAAACCAAGGAGTCATAGCGAAAAGGAAGAAATAGTCCAAAACATGGCTTCATTTTACAAAGAAAGATGACAACAGTGCTGCTTGTAATGTCAGTAAAATAATTTCAAATAAGGAGTTGAAACACCCGCAATGTGCTGAAACATGTTTCTATTTAACATGGGCTTAAATTCCAGAAATGGCATTTATTTGATACAGCTTTCCAACAGAGCAGCATGTCTAATACTGAAGGTAAATATTCTAGGTTACAACATCGGCACCAAGCAAGCAGACTTAGCTGATATTGTTCTTTAATAAAGAAAATCTAAATGAAAACAAATGCTATGAAACAAAACTTATGTAGGCCTATTTTTTTTCCACACATATAATTGATCAAGGAGTTAATACAGAATCAGTTATGGTATTGGTATAAATAAAACCTTATAAATTCTCATGTGAAGTTTTGTGCAATCGAATACTCGCTATTAAACTAAAACTAAAAATGATTTTCATTATCAAATAATCTGCTGATTATTCAATAATAATAATATTTTCTCGACTGTCTTTATTGTTGAGTCTCTATATATACATATTTCAGAAAATGGTGAAAAATGTCATAAAGCTCAAGGTGACAACTTCAAATGTCTGATTTCGTTTGATCAACAGAGAAGCTGGAATAAAGGAATGTTTATGGTGACATAAAATGTCACTTGACAAAATCAATAGCGTATTTCTACTGTGATTACCTTTTAATTGTGGCAACAAAGATGAAGTCATAGTCACCATTATAATAAGTTTCCACACTTATAAAGTTCCTCCTCATATTATTGTAAAGTAGATTTGTTGGAATTCAGTAAGACTTCAAACTCATGTATTTATTATTCGGACTAGACTTCATGGATCATATTTCTTCATCTCACTGGCACCTGAAACCGACTGCCCTCAGCAACACGGTCTGTTGTTGTGACGGCCTAAAGCAATACATTACATCTGTGCAGGTGAATATTACATGTGTTTGTTTGTGTTTCCGCAGTATATGCAGTGCCAAAACATTCCTGGCAACATTGAGCTGACGGTGAACATCCTCACGATGGGTTACTGGCCAACCTACGTCCCGATGGAAGTGCACCTGCCTCCTGAGGTTAGTGCTGAGCAAATATTGAAATTTTCAGAACATGCTGTCTTTATAACCTGCCATGCAATAAATACACTGAGTGTTGCTCTGTAATGCCTCTGTTATCTTTGTCCAGATGGTGCGACTGCAAGAGATCTTCAAGACCTTCTACCTGGGCAAACACAGCGGCAGGAAGCTGCAGTGGCAATCAACACTCGGCCACTGTGTCTTAAAAGCTGAATTTAAAGAGGTAGATAACTTATTTATAAGAATACTGAAGTGTGTTGTGCTCACTCGGGGAATAAAGCTTAAAGCCTCTGGAAATTTGGTTTGAAAGAGTAAAATTCCACATGATATCAACCATGAGTGTCTCATTAAGCGGCCACAAGAATCTAAGTGACAATACATGTTCATAACTATTAGGAAAGCTTGTTTAATCTTTGCTTCATTTTGCTGTTGAGACCATGTCCAAGACTGTGTAGGTGGCAGAGCCCATTTTGATTGACATCTCCCTCAGGAGTATCAGTACAGAAGCTCATGTACTCGAGTCTCCACAATAATATAATGTTAAACCTAGGTACAATAATTTTATTTTTTTTAAAAAGATCCTCGATCACAGCAAAAAGAAGAAAACAGTATATAACAGTAAATAGGCACACAAAATAGCATACCTCTCTTTTTTTTTTACATTAATAACTTGCACGCAGTGCTGCTACAGAAAACGTCACTTAGGACTGTTTGATTTTGCTGTGCTGAAAGCCACATTTCAGGCAGGACAGAGACTGAATTGAGGTATTCAATGAGAACTTAAATCATTTTTATAGCTTCTCTAGTTTCAAGACTATAATTAACTGATATTGTGTGGTTTTGAGAAAGCACTGAAGAGTCGATTATTTTGACAACCTTATAATGTACTGCTGTGGACAGGGTCAGCAGCAAAACATCTAAAAAATCAGCATCAGTTTAAGTGTATGCTATAATTAGAACATTTTCATTGTTTCACTTTGCCGTCAGACAGCCCTTTCTGATGGGAAACTGAAGCCGCCATCTTGCTGTGGCATATTGGTGAAAAACAACAAACACAGAACTAGAAATATAAATAATGATTGAGGCAAGGTAGCACATCTCAGTTCTTCAACTCAAGCAGGACTACATATTCGCATTTCACCTATTTGGCTCAACAAATGCTTGCATGGTTCGGCACAGAGCCTTCATCAGAACATATAAGTGAAATAAATTTGGTCCGACTTGGGATGTGCCACGACTTAAATGACAATATTTCAAAATTTGGATTAAAAGCAATTTCTAATTCTTTTAAATGCTTACTAATGTGTACATAATGCCTGAAATTACATAGTTAAGAGTGCTGCTGTGTCTTTTATGTTAATTGTTCTCTTTATTTTTTCTTACAAAAGGGCAAAAAGGAGCTGCAGGTGTCACTTTTTCAAACACTCGTGCTGCTGATGTTTAATGAAGGAGAGGAGTTCACCCTGGAAGAGATCAAACTGGCAACAGGAATAGGTCTGTATGATCACATCACAGTTTGGTCCGTTGAAGATGAAGAAACAAAGCTTGTCAAATGCACGTTATGCAGCGTCACTGACCTGAAACACTGCCTGTGTGTCTGTTGGTTTACAGAGGACAGTGAACTGCGCCGGACTCTGCAGTCACTGGCTTGTGGAAAAGCACGTGTCCTCACCAAAATCCCAAAAAGCAAAGACGTGGAGGATGGAGACAAATTTTCTTGCAATGACGACTTCAAACACAAGCTCTTCAGGATCAAAATAAACCAGATCCAGATGAAAGAAACGGTACAAGTATTATGTTCTAGTATTTTCCTCACTTTACAGCCTTTGAGACTTAGATGACTTATTTTAACTGATTGTTTTTTCTCCCAGGTGGAGGAGCAAGCCAGCACCACAGAGAGGGTCTTTCAGGATCGTCAGTATCAGATTGATGCTGCCATTGTGCGAATCATGAAGATGAGGAAGACTCTGAGCCATAATCTCTTGATGTCTGAAGTGTACAACCAGCTCAAGTTCCCTGTCAAGGTGATTAACACAACACTGAATCGCTTTATTTAAATGTTTCATTTATCCGTATGGGGCATGAGTATTTTGAATTCTCTATTAGTGTGTGAGCCTCAAAATCTGTTGTGTTATCATCCATCCGCTTTGTGTATGTGCTTCGTCCTGTTTGGGGTCACGTGGGTTATTTGTAGGTTCATTTAAGACCAACTGTTTCTGTTTCAAGAGTTATGAATTTCAGTTGCGTACCAGATTAGGCTTATATGGTATTAATTACAGAGGAAATATTTTAAGATTGTAGCCCAACAGTGATTTATCTGCCAATATTCTTCTATTTTTTCTTTGCATGAGAACATAATAGTCACACACTTTGATAGGAATTTATTTTTCTTTTTACTCATGAACTGTGACCACAATGTGCACTTTGTGGGACTTTTTAAAGTTACATTTTACATGTCTTTGAAATGTCTATACTACTATTTCATGTTAATTATCAGTGTACAAATACATCAGTATCTGCAGTCAGGTAACATATATGATATATTTATGATTATCTCTTCATTTTCTGTCATTTTGATGGAAGGGATAGTTTGGATTATTTCAGATGGGGTTGCATGAGGTATTTATCCAAAACCTGTGTATTATTTATAGTAGATGTCAGTCAGTGTGCCCCCAGTTAGGAGAAGCAACAGGAGTACTGGTGCTGGAAGCTAAGCAAGGTACTGTTCTGGACAGGGTCAGCAGCAAATGGTATTTTAGCCACTTTAAAAATTGTCCAACTAAAAATTTCATTTCAATTTGTCTACATTTAGATTATTTTCATTGCTTTACCTTTCTGTCAAACAGCCTTTTCCGATGGAAAACTGCCCTCATATTAGCTAAATATCACTCTCTCAAAAGCAACCAGACTGCTTGTTACTGCTTTGGGAGAAACAATAATTTTACCTTGCAGAAGACGGGAGTTGTTGGTCTACCACTGCCTCAGTTGGTTAGTTTCTTAGTGTTATTGAGTGACTTCAGTGAATCTGAACTAACTATTTAAAACAGTGAAGTCACACAGTGACAGACAAATTAACAGAACGACACAGTAGTAGACCAGCAACTCCTGTGTTCTATGGGGTAAAATTAATGATTTTGTCAACAGACTCTGGTTGGCTTATACATTGGAAAAGGCTGTCTGATAGCAAGGTGAAGTGTTGTTGAATATGTACAGCAATACAGCATTCACTGTTCATTTTGCTGCTGACCCTGTGCACAGCAGTACATTGCTCAGCCTCTTGCACTCTGACTCCTGCTGCTTCCCCAAACTGGGTTGGACGGGGACCACCATCTATTGTAGCTAATACACTGACTATGTATAAGTACCGCATACACAACCCCACTTAAAATAATCCTGACTATCCCTCTAAGTACAAGCTTTTCTAGGTACTTTATAGAAGTGCCCTACTTACTAACAAGCTAGCAGCCCCATCAGCTGACAACACTGGCAGAGAGTTAAATTTAAGACAGGTCTGCCAGGATAACATCTAAACTAACTGGTAAACAAGGACGACTTGTAAACAAGGAGTGGCATGAATCAGCTTTTCACTGTGATTACCTCACACCTCAAAGTATAAAAATAACCAGATATGCTGGCATGTGCCTCATGTGTTGACCTGTGCCTCCTGCGTGTGCTCTGCCCTTTCAGCCTGCTGACTTGAAGAAGAGGATAGAGTCTCTTATTGACAGGGACTATATGGAGCGTGACAAGGAGAACTCCAACCAGTACAACTATGTGGCTTAAAGAAAGAAAACATGACAGAGAAAAAGATGCAGATGGTCCAGTCAGGCTAAGGTGATCGATCGGTCTCTAAATCTTTTGCTCCAGTGGATGTTAACCATTATCATCTTCAACCCAGCGACCGACAAGTGAATGGATACTGCTCCACAGGATTTTTGTCAGGGGTCTTGTGATCCTGTGGACTGCATGCCCATTGAAAAGAGAATATTGTCCATGTTTCTCAGTGCTTCTGAGAGAGTTGGGCTACCGTGGACAGACAAAGAAGACACAGATGTTGTTCCGTTTGCTCTTTTTTTTTTTTTTTAATGGAGAGGAAAAATATTTATTTTCAAACTTAGATTCTTCTTTGTCCATAGTTTGAATCAATATGCTCTTTGTTATCAAGTCACTTTTTTTTTCTTTTTCTTCACTTGGTATCCCAAGCAAATGCTGACACACTTAACAATGCTCTAAATGTACCACACGTTGGAGAGAAAAAAGGATCAAAAAAATTAAACTGATGCTTGTTTCTTCAGTCAGTGTCAAATGTGGGACTAACATTCAAAGTAGGGAATTGATAATTTGGGGGAATATCTGTGTCAAATGTATGATCCTGCAGCAAAGTTTTACAATTTTTAAGGTCACGTACAGTAGCCACCTGATAAAGCTGTGATCATGAACACACAAAGCGTTCAAAGCAGAGTTTGTGCCAAAAACAGGAGCACTTCTTTTGTTATAAGGTGTATTCAAGCTGCTAAACCAGTTCAGTTGTACAAGTATATGCATTTAAGTTTCTCGTTTTGTTCTGTCTTTGTATGTTTTTGTACATACTTCACAAAAAGTGACATTTTAAATGATCTCATCTGACAGTCAACTGCTTTTTAGGTTTTTGTTAACCCTTAGAAAGTATACTAAAAGCACAACAACATCAGAGCCCATTTCCCCCCCCATCTTCCTCAGTGTCAAACCACATATAGTACATACACTATATTTTTTTTGTGGATTGCCTCAACATGAGGAAAAAATGATTGATTAGACATGCCCTTGTTTGTATGAGTCTGTTAGATTTATTGCTTCAGATTAAAATAACTGTTTCAATCGGTTTTCTTTTATTAATCATTGATTCCCAAACACTTTTCACTGTCTTGTATGAAAGCAGCCCGTTAGTAAGCATTTTAGATCTGAAACCAGTCAACAAACACTTCTTGTGGCCTCTGAAAATGTCTACAGTACAATAATTAACTCTGTAGAAGAGCTCTAGATGATAGTCCACACCTCTTCTGGTTTGACACGCTGGTCTCTGTCATATGACTTCCATTTCCTGGTACAGTCGGCGGCGGCACAGCTTCATCCCAAACACCGCGGACTGAGCGTCCCTGTCGGGCTTTTTTCTTGGTCTTCTCCGGTGGCTGACACTCCAAACTACAGGGCCATCATGCACCGATATGCTGCATTTGTTTTATTCCTCGCTTCTGGAATTGGTACGTATTAACACATGTATTAGTTTTTAAATGGACTGCAAAAAGTGAGGAAAAAATGCTATCCGTTTTCTGCGAAGTGTCGTGATTAAACTTATGGGACAGTGTAGGCCTTTCGCTAATGCTGCTCTAGGAAAAGAGGTTTAAGCAATATTTATTACTTGTAAATGGTATTTATTTTGTACATAAATGTGGTCCTAGTGTGAATTTACTGTACAGGCCTGAAAACGAAACCGTCGGCTGTTCATTCGAGGAGCTATCAACTAGTCGTGATGTTTTGCTAATACAGCTAGCGGGTTGCGTTGAGCTGGGAACCCTAGACTCGTGAAAGATCTCGCGAGAGTCATTGTTTGGCCCACACTATGATCGTTCGCGAACTTAAACTTTGTGTGTTCTGCCCCTTAACCTAGGTAAATCCTAATCACAGCGGTGGTACATCATAAAACATAGTTGGGTTGTGCAAGGGGGACAATCATGAAACAAGGCGTACAAATCTCGCGACAGTTTCGCAAATTAAGGGTTCCCTTCTAGACACGACCAAGCTAGCTGGATTGCTAATTGTTACCTACGTCAACAACATTAGACTGGAGTAGCCCTAAGTCGCCTTATGCAACTCGATAAACTACATTTTCTTAGTTACGTGCTATTTATGTTTTCATCCCAACGTTTAACAACCAACTTACACCCTGAACGTGACTGTCAAGCTAGCTTTAACTTTATTATGCCACTGTGAGATGTGTTGGCTAGGTAACGCTAGCTGAGCTAGCTAACTTAGCGGATAGCTGTGGTTGGATAACACTTGTTTTGAAGCTTAAGTTTGAGTTAATGTTACAACATTAAAACTGTTTGCTGATAGTGAACGTTAGCCACAGACACCGATGTCAAGATTGTATAAAATGGTGCCTGAAACAACGTTTGCATAACACAAAAAACATTAGCATTACGTTAGTTAGCATTAGCTACGTTTTTCAGTTTACAGTAAATCAGCACGTGACGGTACCAGTAGAACGAATTACCGTAAAGCTAACGTTATGTGATTTAGCATAGTAGCTAACCCACAGCAAGATAAATGGATTATAGACTCCAAAGGAGCGCACATTAAAAGGCAAACTAGCATTTGTACAAACAAGATATCTGTTCATTTCAGATGAGCGTTTTAAGTAAGGAATACACAGTAAATTCTTATGCTGACACTTGGTAATACTGATGCATTTATTTGATGATGCACTGTGTTAGCTAACTAGTTTTGTCAGAAAGGTCATAGTTAGCTTATAGTGGATGGTTTTTCTCTAAAGTTAATCCCCAGTGCTATCAGGTTGATGATCAACAAAATTCTGTGATCCATTAGGTTTTATGACCTTATCAGGAATTTCATCTGTTTCCACTGCAAATGTTTTTATCAGACACACGTTGTCAGGCTGTATCTTCAGGGTTGCCGGGTCTGTGCAACAAAACCAGCCCAACTGTCCATAAAACTTGCCCAAAAAACAGCCCGATACCAGAACTTCAAATGTACCTCTTCCAAGCCATATACACTATTTTATAAAATGCAATGGCATTGCGATATTTGCAAAAAACCATCTATAATAGGGTTGCAACTAATGATTATTTTCACTAATTAAGCTGTCAGTCATTTTTTGATTAATTGTGAAAAATGTTTTGTCCACAACCACCTCAACAAATTCTGCCCTTCAGTAAAAATACAGTGTTTTTGTATAGCATGATCACAAATGATTCATGTGAGTTCATGTCAGGTGCTTTATGAGGTTATGTTACTTGGGGGGACTGGGAGCAGCCGCTGATGCTGAGTTGATGACTGTGCATGCTATCAAACCATACAGTAAATCTGAATGGACCTTGGCCACTATTCCTGTTAAAATTGTGTGCAATTTCTCAGAGCCAGTGGAAATGGCACAGGGCTTTGTTAGCAAGTTTGACTGTAAATGTTTTATGAAGAGCCTAACATAATTTTACAACATTTTCTTGTCATCCATTTTAGTCAACTTAGGGTCATATGATTCTTCATGAATCACTAGACTCACAAAGCAGTATCTAAACAGAACAGTCTCCCAACTTTCGCTGCTAAAATTGAGCGGAAACAATTAGAGAGCTTTAAAAAATTGTTACTAACCAATCCAAAGTCCTTATATTGGGGTGGTGACATTGTGTGTTTACTACTGAGGAAAATGAGGCTTTGCTTTCCTAAGTAGCCAGCCATGACCTAAGCATGTGCAAAAACATAAAAGACATTAAAGTGGCAATGAATGCTTGAATCATGTATGAACAACTGCAAAACAAAAATAATCAATTGTCATTTGCAGCCATTCTATGAAATAAGAATAAATAAATACAAAATGTAAATAATATCTAATATTATAAAATAATTAACCATGTAATACTACAGTAGATATTGTCACAGTCCTGTATGGTATCGAGAATTTTTTTTTTATTGCCCTTTTTGATGTATTGCTACATCCCTACATATCACATACAAGAGTTACAGCAGTAGTAATTTTTCTTTCTCGTTTTAGTGTTCCAGCTGTCACATGGCACTGAGGTGAATGTCCTGGGCAAAGACGGGAAGTTATGCCTCTACGCCGAGCTTATGGCCAACTTCTCAGTCTCATATGAAATAACTGGTAATAAGGTGAGTGTCTGGTGGTGATCACATAAACCACAAGATGTTCATCTATGATCAGCGGTGTTTGGTATATTTAGTACATCAGGCTACACAGTATCTATATGAAATTACTTTGCCAATATAGCACAGCAGCTCTGCTGTTATCAGGCCACCTCAATAGCATGACTGTCAAACTTTTTGTGGAAGCAGATGTCATCATTGGAAAGAGGAAATGAGTTGACACACTCCAAAGCAGATAGATTCATGCAATTCAGCATTTCAGTCAGTGAGTTTTCCTGGTACATATCCTGCAATTGTTGTGTCCAGGCCTTTCACTTGTGAATTGTTGTGCTATAATGCTATAAAATTAAGTTTAAATCTTTTTTAGTACCATGTTTTTAAAACAATACAATAAATTATAGTATCAGGAGCACTGAAGCTACAAAAAAAGTGCTAATTCAAGACCTCGGCTCAGTTCAGTCTTGATTTTCCTGCCTGAAAGTTGCCTTGCAGCAAAACCAGACAGTGTTCAGTGGCCTTTTCTCTCCCATCACTGTGTGCAGGTTGTTAATTTAAAACAAAGCAGAAGACAAACAAAAAAAACCTCATTTTGTGTGACTTCTTTTTTCTTTTTGTTGTGGTATTGAAAGAAGTATAGAGCAATGATTCCCAAAGTGTGAATCATTGAGAGAGATCGTGGAAAATAAATGAATAAAACATTTTTAAGTTTAGAATTACCATAAAACATTTAAGAGTCATTTTCTTTTAAAAAGAAATCAGAACTAATTAAAAATGCCATGGGATTTAAAGTATGTGTTCTTCTTCATTTACTGACTGAATGACTGTTATAGATGAATGTTTCCCAAACTTTTTGTTCTGGGGACCCGTTTTTTTAAAATGACAAACCATTGCGACCCAATAACAACAAACCTTATCAGCTGAACTTTGTGCATAAATCAAAGTTCCTGACCTTTTTACCGCCATTTCAACATCACCTTATATTATACTGACACATGTTGTTTAAAAAATGTATACATGTTAAATATTTTATAATTGAGAAATAAATGCATTGAAGGCTGAGTGAGCAGCCTCTCATTGTTTTTATTTCCTCTCATCTAGAAAACAATGTGGGACATTTTAGCCAACTTCATAAATGAGACAAAATAAGTGCATTTTTGTGAAATCAACAGGCTCTTGTTTTTGTTCTCTCATCAATAATACAATATGCTGATTTTAAATGCTTTAGAACAGAAACTATTGATCTAAGTTATCTTTCTCATTCCAATGAATACAAAAACATCATGCACCATTTAGTATGACATCATTATAGACTCGAGCATCCCTGGTATGGTGAGGTTCTCTTTAAAATTCAGTTTTTAAAGAACAGACAGTTTGAATGTGAACCAGTTCATTTTTTTTGGACTGTGAACTTGGATCAAAATTGTGAACTATGAGCGTGAAGTAGATCATTTTAATGTATGTGAACTGAACTTTGAGCTCACTCTTGTGAAGTATGAACTTGCACAACACTGAATCTCAGGTGATGAGAAACTGTTTGACAGACAGTTTATCATCAAATTTATATAATCATGTTAAATAAAGTTACACTCTGCTCTCTCTTAGAGTACAACAGCTGAATTTAAACTTCCTGATGACGTCAAAACAGATGGAAGTGAGTGTGGTGCCACAGGCTCAATGTTGAAGCTTAGTTTTGGAGAAGGACACTCCTGGAGCATGAACTTCACCGTCAATGGAAAAACGTACCAGGCAGACTCCATCACCTTGTCCTACAACCTCAGTGACGCAGCTCTCTTCCCTAACTCTGTATCAAACGGTAACTTCTACACCTCGCAGAGCAAACAGAAAATGAATGAAAGGCTTTGTACTGATGCTGATGTGTTCTCTTTTTTAAAATTTCTTTTAGGGACCGCCACTGTTACTGTGGTGCCTCACATTACAGAAGTAGGCATGGACACCTGCTACTCATGCAGGAGTAACCACGTGATTGAGAACGATTCTGTCAATCAGACGCTGTGGAACGTGCTCATACAGGCTTTTATCACCAGCGGCAACAAGAGTGAGAATAGTAAGTGCAGCTGCAGTGTCTCATTTCATTCTGATCATAATATGCCTCTCCTTTTTTAAATTTTTTTTTTACATGAATTGTCTTTTCTCTCTGTTTCATCCTTGCAGTTACCTCCTGTAGTGCTGATGCACCCACAACTCCTGTTGTCCCCACCACTCATCCCACCAGTATTCCCACCACAGCTCCCGTCACAAATGCCACTACCACTGCAGCCCCCGTCACAAACGCTACTTCCACTGCCCCTCCTACTACCACCACCCCGGCCCCCACCCTGCCCACTCCCACCACAGGGAAGTACAGCCTCAAACCTGATGAGAACAGCACCGCCTGCCTGTTGGCTGAATTTGGCCTGCGGATTGGTTTGAAGCAAGGAGACGTAAGTTCATAAACACAGAATTATACTGTTGTGATCTTAATAAGGCCAGTAGATGAAACATGGATGATCTCACACAGTCATTGCTGATTTGATTCTGTTCTCTTCCCTCTGGCAGAAATATGAGGAGATGAACTTTGAGCCCCCAAATGACACCGCGGTCTCTGGATCATGTGGAGTCAACAGCACTGAGCTGGTGTTGGTGTCAAACACAACGACCATCATGCTCACCTTCACCAATGTAAGTCCTCAACAGTACATTGTTATATTACACCCGTGGTAATATTTCCACAGTGTTTAAAGGACCAATAAAAACAGTTTTATCATTCTTCAGTTTGTCAGTTATAGCTCCGTGGTTCCCAGCGTCTTTGGTCTGATGTACCACCACAGCAATATCAGATCTAGAGTGGTAAATTAACTCTTTTGTCCACCAGCCAGTGGCAAGTGAATGTTCAAATTTTAACAGATTACCAGCCTCTTCTTGCACATTTTACCAGCATTTGACTGGTGATAATTTTGTGCCCTGATCAGATGGGCTGCAGAGAAAAGACAGTGACTGTGGTGGATCCATGATGCATGTGTGTTCTCACACCACAGGAGGGCTGGGTGATATATTCAAATATGAATTTATGGGTGATATAGTAGATAAACATATAATCATATTTGAGTTGTCACTGTCTCTGCTGGTCACCACTGAGGGGCAGTTATGCTGCCTTACTTGACCATAAATTGTAGATTAGCTTAGGTTGCAGTATGATCTACTAAAAGGCTGTGTTTTGTTTTTGCAGTCACAGAAGAGAAATAGAAAGTTAGTGTTTATGTAACATTAACACAGTGCCTTCTTGTACTCTTAGCAGCAGAGATGGTCTCTGAAAAGCTAACTTAGCAGCTACGAGTCATTGTGGTTTTGTTTTCACCGTGGTGGGGGAAAAGAAAATCACCAGTGAAAACATTATCGATTATCTGATGGCATTTGTTTCTCTATGTGTGGCTTCCAGTTCTGTAACGTATCTGGGAGACCTCCCCTTTTAGGCTATTTTAATTATCTTCCTCAGTCTCTGTCACACAAGTGCAGTTAGGCTGTCGGTGTGCTAACCAGAGGTGGAAGAAATATTCAGGTATATTAAGTGGAGGTACTAATACTGTGAAAATACTCCTCTGCATTCTAGAGCTAACTAGGGTAAAAGTATACAAGATGTTTGCATTATTTGAGGATTTATGTTAAGTTATTTTAGAGAAAACGTATATTCGGATATGTATTATTACTGACAGTATAAGCTATATTTCCTAGCCCTACAGCATCTTAATCTTTTACGTTTGGGCCTGGTCTTTTTCCTCTTCTTTTTTATGGTACGTTAGGTCAATAATCAAGTCATAATGGACATTTCAGCCTTTTGTCTGCATTACTTTTAGCTAGCAATTTAACCTTTCTCTTTTTTCCCAGACTTTTCCCATGCATTGAGGTGTTAACAATTGACACAGATCCATTTGAAACTGGGGTGTTACTGAATGGCCACTGGTTATTGTGACAATAAATATATTTATATATATACACACACACACAAACACACAAATATGCGCATATCATTTTTAGAGCTGCAGCAGTTAGTTGATTAATCAATTGGCAGACAATTAATTGGCAACTATCATTCAATCAGTTATTGAAGTCGATTTCGAAGCAAAAAACATTTTACAGTTCCATCCTCTTAATTTTGAGAATTTATGATGTTTCCTTGATTTATATCATAGTGAATCTCTTCGGCTTTCAGACTGTTGGCCATAAAAAATAAGACATCTGATGGTATATTCGCCTCTAGCTAAAGAAAAAATTCGATTTTGGGGTAATCTTGTTGTGATTTTGTTGACCAAACAATTAGCTAAATATATACTCAGCGTATTGATTTATACAATGATAAGTTGTAGCCCTGAACATTCAAGATTAAAGAAGTCAATGTGCAAGCGCAATGAAATTGCAGTGGTGTTATCCTCATTAAGATTCAGTTTCACACATTTTTACAAAGAAACAGGACGGGAATTAAAGAAGATATTAGTGGTCGTAAGTACAGAACAAAAATGAGCAATATAAGTATGAAATACTATTAACAATAAAATACAAGTAACAAGAGTAACAAGTAACTTTTTTAGTCAAATAATAATTCATTGTCATAGCTGTCTTTCCATCTTTGTTACTGTCAGGAATCCCTGAATTAGGTGGATTACAAAATGCTGTGACACTGTTGCCAACATTATGTGACTTCACAGAACTAAACAGGATGAAACAAAATGTGAAATGTTCACTGACAGAGTCACTTTTCCCTAAAAAAAAAAGAGAGAAAGGAAATGTTTGTATTCTGGATGTCCTGGATGCTGAGTCATGTTTTAGCCTTTTAGCGAAATCGAGAGAGCTGTTCATGTGGTATTTTGTAAAATTTAATCGGTTCAAAAAATTGTTTGGATGCATATTTGTTGTTTCTGAGTTTGTATTTTCTGTCTAACAGGACACAAAGAAATTCCGCCTGCATGCCTTGAACATCACTGGAAAGACGAGCTCTGGTAATTTGAAAGATCATATCTACAAATATAGACGAACCACCGCACTGATATGCAGCTAATGTCAAAGATTTTTCTTTAACTATGTGTGTCTGTGTGTTTCTTCAAAGGTGTGGCGTTTTCTGAGGCAAACACCAACATGAGCCTGTGGGAGGCAGCTATCAGCAGCTCCTACATGTGTAACAAGGAGCAGAACTACACCATCACCAACCAGCTCACCATCTTCACCTTCGACCTTCATGTGCAGCCGTTTGGAGTCAAGAATGGTGGTTTCAGTACAGGTAGGTTATTTTATAAGTCTCTAAAAACACACTCTGCTGATCAGAACTTGACCAAACTGTTTCATATTCAGAGTCTCGGGGAAGAGGTGGTAATGAGGAAGATGGTTTTTGTTGTGTTTGAATCAATGCAATGGATTATTTTCTTAGTTTATAACACTACGACGGCTGGGTGTCATTTAAACATTGGTACCGGCAGTATCTTAGTTATAAGGTGTTTTACATAATAACTGTAGCCCATCATTATTGATAATATGATCATACAATGTTTTTAATGCTGTTACTTTTCTCAAAAAGCCAAAAAACATTCAACGTCACAGGTGTAAGATTGTATGCATTCAGTTGTTTTGTTTATTCAACAGTATAAACAAGCACAGTTATATATTTATTGAAAGTGTAATTATTTACTATTTACCATCACTATAAGACAATCACAGTTTGCTTTAATCTGTGATGTCCAATTCAAGACTTCATCACCATTTGTGGAGAATAATCAGTGAACAGTAGCACTCACGTGATTATTTGGGAGCTAAAGAAGAAATGGCAGACTGTCACCATCCAGCCTGGGGGGCTGTGTTCACCAAAGCATTAGATCATGAGGTCAACGTATTTTTTGAATTGTTTGCAGTGGGAGTGCCATGTATTTACAGTATGCTACAGATTGCGTGACGAGGTACTGAACATTTTTTCGGTGCTGAGCGCTGCACGTTTTCGCCTTCTTTTTTTTTTTTAGGGTGATGGGGTTTGCTGTGAGGTGAAAAATGTTCAGCTCTGGGTAGAACACTGTGCTCACAGTGGAGGAGGTTTTTAGATTGAGCAACATGTTTTTGTTTTGTTTTTTCAAAACCTTGTGCATCAGTATGGAGCAGGCTTTCATGTACATTTTATCTTGTCAGGTGGGTGTGTCAGATGTGTTAGCCTATCAGCAGTGACATATAAATAAACACTGCTGTGTTAAAAAGGAGTTGCAGTGGGGTGGTTGTTTAGCTCAGTTGGTAGAGCATCCGCCCCATGTATAGAGGCTGCCAGTCCTCTGCAGCGGCCGCTGGTTTGACTCCCGCCTGCGGCCCTTTGCTGCGCGTCATCCCCTCTCTCTCTGCCCCCTTTCCTGTCTACTCTTCAGCTGTACTATCTAATAAAGGCATAAAAGCCTAAAAATATAACTTAAAAAAGAAAAAAGAAAACAAAAAGGCGTTGCAGTGCACTTGCTTGAACAACAAAAGTTTTTCTGCATTTTGTTGGGGCTGAACGGGGCCTAGCTTTTGAACCAAACGATGGTAGACTACTCATCAAGATGTGTCCTTGCCCACAAAATCTCCTGAACACACAAAGGCCGGCAGGTCCGTCCTCTCTGCCTACGTGCGTTAGCCTTCCCTTCATCCAGGACAAGGACAGGGACATTGATATTCAGTATGATTGCAACCAGAGTGTCTCAGCTGAAAAGACACCAAGCCTCCAAAGCACTCTGAAGTACTCCCAGCTGGGTATACTGCAGTTTTCAGGTGGGGTAAAAAAAAAAACGTTTGGTGGACACAGCCCGTAAGTCATATCGAGTGTTACCTCATATTAATCTATCAACCAAAGGAAAGCATTTTATTATATACACTTGAAAGTAGCAGTTCTCAACCTTGAATTGGTGAAAGTTTCCAAGTCCCCAGTTTTGGGGACACTTCTTGAAATCCTTCAGAAAAATAAAACAAAAAGACATTTCCAATCAAGTCCACTGTAAGCTCAACTTCCTGAAAAGGAAGTCTGGTTAATGTCCATTTTTCTTGATCACTTCAAACACATCCGAATGACCTCCTGCAGAATCTCTCCAATCATCTGTCATGCCAGAGATGTTCATTCAAATGAGAACAGTGTTAATGTGACAGCTTAAAGTGTTTTATTGCTGTATTTTGTCACAGTTGGACAATAATCTGACCTGCTGTCCTGCTGCTTCACTCCTGTCTCACTGTTGCACCTGTTGACTGACTCTCTTTTTATCTGCAGCCCATGAATGTTCATTGGATGACACCAGCATCTTAATCCCAATCATTGTTGGCGCTGCACTGGCTGGCTTGATTCTCATTGTAGTGATCGCTTACGTGATTGGTCGAAGAAAGACTTATGTTGGATACCAGACCCTTTAAATCCTCAAATATCATGGGGTTCCCAAGCCTGGTCCTTGGCTTTTATGTTCGTGTTTGATTGGCAAAAAAAAATAAAAAATTCAAGAGTCAAAATCAAAACTTAAGTCTCTGCTGGGAAAACATGAGATGACGTTTTTTTTTTAAAACGAATCCTTTCATAAAAATAGATTTTACTGTCTCTTGGTATTTTGAGACATGAAATGCACAAAGAATATTTTTGAATTGATGTTGCCTTAAGGGTCTTCAATGATACTATAGTAAGAAGATTAACATCCATGCAGAGTTGGGGGGGTTTGGTGTTTTCCTCAAGGACCAAACTTGTCTGCCCCAATGTTTGTGTTTCTTTTTTTTTGTTTTTTTTTCCCCCAGATGTCTTGTCTTTCCTTTTTTGTTGTGTTTTTTGTTGATGAGCAAGTGCAAGATCCACATAACCTTTTTAAAAACATAATTACAATTACACGAAAGATGACATTCAATTTATAAAAGACCCAGGACATTAATTTTTCCACACATTTTTTGTGTGACACTTTTAATTTTCTGCAGGATTCTGTTAAAAGTTTCTGCAGGATCCTGCACTTGCTCTGCAGACATTCCCTTTTTTTGTTTTCTTTTGTCATTATTTAATCTTTGTGCACATTTTAGTTTTTACTTCCTTTATGGTTTGGCTTTTCATCCCCACAATTATTTACAGTAAGGGGATAGTTCTTATTATTTGAAGTGAGGTTGTATGAGGTACTTATCAATAGTCAGTGTAGTACCTACAGTAGATGGTGGTTGGCAGACCCCCAATTTGGAGAAGCAGCAGGGGTACCAGCACAGAAGCTAAGCAATGTACTGCTGTGGACCTGGTCAGCAGCAGAACATGTTTTAGACACCTATAAAAGGCCTTCCTAAAATAATTCAGTGTCAGTTATAGTGTACTCTATATTAAGAATATTTTCACTACCTTATCTTGCCATCAGACAGCCTTTTATAATGGTAACCCCCCAGTATATGAGCCAAATGTCACTCTCTCTAAACCAAACTCTGTTGGTAAAATCAGTCATTTTACCGTGCAGAACACAGGAGTTGCGAGTGGAGTCTGGTTGAGCAACAGAGAGCGATATTTGGCTTATATAATGGTGGGTTCCCGTCAGAAAAGGCTGACTGACAGCAAAGTAAAGCCAAGAAAATGTTCTAAATATAGTGTACACTTAAATTGATATTGATTTTTTTTTTTTTAGATGGAGCTTTTTAACGTGGCTAAAATACATCTTGCTGCTGATGCTGTCCGCAGCAGCACGTTGTTTAGCTTTTAAGCAGTGAGGTGTGTGACCACCACACTAATTATCCATAAGTACCTCATTTAACGCCCTTCAAATAATTTGAACTATCCCTGTAAAAACGGTCATTTTGACAGCATTTTCCTCCACAAATCAAAGGAAGATGGTCAACCAGCTGTCTTTCTTTGTTCCCAGAGATTCATTAATAAGGATGAAGATCTACTCCATTTGGAACGTTGTCAAATGAAATATGCTTTAGCCCATGTTTGCCCCTGTAGAGCAGGAGAAACATTGGTATCACTGTCCTGATTATGTGGCTCCAATCGTATCAAGAATGTGACATCAGAGTGTTTGTTTGTTTGTTTAAACATGAATAGACCTTTTTTTTTTCATGGGAGACATTTCGGCACATGTAAAGCATTAAAAGTCCAGGTGGAACTGATGACATTAACAATGACATTTAGACGTAAAGGTGCCGAAACTGACAGAACTTCATGCGATGAAGCCATCGTTAATGTTATTAATTACACCTGCTACTCTGTGTCAAAATGCTGTTTAAAAGGTCTCTTACATTTGCACATGTTCCAGTCAGAAAATAAAAGTCAACAGTTTTTTTTTTTGTCACATAAAACATTTTGGCATTAGGTTTAGAAAAGGGATAATTTCGTTGTGTAGATATTCACTTTCAGCACAGACAATTCTGAAACGAGGATATGTACATATAAATGCACTAAGGCGCTCTTTACATTTTATGCATTATTATGTTGAGACTGTTGTCACATGATCTCACCTGTGTATAGGCCTGGGCTTGGCCTGGCCTCTGAGGGTTGCTGCTGCATCAGGGGACATTAAAGCTCCTGAAAACTTTGTTTCAGATGTTAAGTATTTCTGTATACCGTGGAATATTCTTGACTGATCAAGCTACAGTCAGAGTTAAAGTTGAGGGAAAAATGCTCTAAGGCATTTATTCTTGCAGAGTTTAGCACAGAAATTGCTGGACGTTTAGGACAGTTAGTTTAGTTAGTTTAGTTTGGCACCAAGAGTGGAAATGGGAGCGGAAGGCTAGCCTGGCTCTCTCCAAAAGAAACAAATCTGCCTAGTTGTTTTGCCATGTTTTCAGTTGTTATTGCTAAGTTAAGCTAACTGTCCTCTGGCTGGGGCTTCAGTTTATTAGTGGTATTGATCTTCAGATCTAACTGTTGGCAAAAAAAAGCTAAAAAAGAAAGAAAAGAAAAAGGGTATTTCCCAATACCCTTTAAAAGCTCAGCTTACCTGGACCAGGTCATTTGACCTTGCGGGTGTGGTTTGATCTGTTTTGTGCAACGGTGCTGGCAAAGGCAAAGAACCTCACAGCTGTCCTCAAATTTTGATGAAGAAATTGCTAAATGCAACAAAATATGTGATACAATCTTGGTACCTCAGTCAACTTTCTCTTTTCACTGTAAAAGTGACAAATAAGGTCATATCTTAATTTATCTAATGTTAGCAAAACACAAGCTAATGCTTGACATAAATGAACGCAACATTAATAAATAAACTGGCACCATTAGCTAGCTAATTAGCTAGACTTCTGCTAAAATTAGCTAACTTAAGATGATTTATGTAAGTTAGCTAGCTAGTTGGCTAGCGTTTTGCTAACATTAGCTACCTAGTTAGCTAGCGTATTGCTCATATTAGTTAACTTAAGATATATATGTCACTTCTACAGGTCCCCCAGCAGCATCTGTTAATCATCTTCAAAATTCAGTTTTCTTTTGATCGTAGACAAGCTAGCACATAGCATGTGTAAGAACAGGAAACAGGAAAGAAAGCTGACTCGCGTACCAAGCTTGCTCAACTTTCATTGGAGCACAAAGTGAAAAGAGACGGGAAAAGGAATTGTTGGCAGAAATTTGTGTTAATAAATGGTCCCTAATAGTAAGAAACTGAAAATAGGTTTTCAGGAGCTTTCAATTGTCAGGGGATCAGTGCAGGTTGCAGTGATGCAGTGTCAGGGATGGAGGCGAGCCCCAGAATGTGTATTTCTATGATAGAAAGCCAATGTGACACATGGTAATAGCTGTGTATTGTTGCCTAATTCTAGCAGAGTGTTGCGCACTGTTAGCCTTGTTCCAGCTCTTTAGGACTGGAGCGATGCAGGCAGCAAACCACACTGAATGACTAGAAATATGTGCTTTTTTAAGTTGCTGATAAAATTTGCTTTCCCAGGATGTTGTACATGTGTATGAATAATGGCTATAAATCAAGTGTTGGCTTTGATTTTGCTTGTGATTGTTGCTGTTGTGTGTATTTCAGCTTTGTACGAACTCAGATGCCTTAATTATAAAGATGGTTTTGCAGCACTGGTATAAATGTTTTCTCAAGGTTAATCTCCCATGTTTTCAATCCATCATCCAACTTGTTCATCATTATAACAACTGTGCCTCGCTCAGTGGAAGCTTTCTCTTTTGTACATTTCAGTAACTCACTAATACTGTTAAGAAACGGTATGTTCTGATGATTTGGCTCATTGTTTCCCTTCAGAGTTGAGAACATTGCACACAAGTGTTCAGCAAAGGGAATTTGTGCTGCAAGACCATCATGTTAAAGATCAGTTAATGTGTGTTTTGTGGATACAAATGACTGCTGATTTCATCTCCATTCTCTCACGCTGTTCGCTCTGATGATTTTCAAATTGTGTGTCTGAACTGAAGTGGAGCTTTTTAGTATTTTAGGATTTATGGAAATAAAAATGCGTTGCTGCCCTGGACACTTGAGTAAATGTTTTTCATTTTATAAAACTAAAAATAAAAAAAAAAGGGTTTCATGTTGCTTTAAATACTTGGGAGCTTCTTAAAGTCAGTTCTTCTCTCTTTCAGACGTTCATGCACTGACCATGATTTTTCTTTTTATTTTAACTCATCTATGCAGCTTGTAAGACATTCACCTCTTTGCTCTCTTCACTCTCGTCTAGCTGAGGATTGCCCGGCTGATGATGGAGAGAACTTCCTTGTTCCCATAGCTGTCGGAGTTGCCTTGGTTGTTCTCATTCTTATCGTTCTGCTGGCCTATTTCATCGGGAGAAAGAGAAACATGGCCTCCGGCTACGAGTCTTTCTAGTTATCATTTCGATCTTTACGCTGCACAAAGGATAGTCAGTGAATTGCTGCCTTTTTGCCTCGCTGCCTTTGACTAATTGTGAAAAATCACCAGTATGTGTTGATGTTTCCATGTAGTGTTTAGTGCTGCTGACTGCCTGACTGTATCTATAAAGGAACAGTTCAACATTTTGGGAAACATGCTTATTTGTTTTATTGCAGAGCGTTAGATGAGAAGATTGTTTGTCTCTTGTTTTCCCATTCTTAGTTTTAAGTACAATTAGTTGATTGAAAGAAAATTAATTGCTAACTATTTCATAATCAATCGTTTCAGTTATTTTTTAAGCAAAAATGTTAAACATTTGCTGATACCAGATTCCTTAATGTGAGTCTTTATGTTTTGGACTGTTGGTTGGACAGAAGAACCAATTTAAAGATGGCATTTTGGGCTCTGGGAAGTTGTAATGAGCGTTTAAATATTTGACAGTTGATAGACATGACGACTGATCAGTTAATCAATAACAGGATTTCTGCAGATCCTTTAAAAAGTCTAAAATCCGATAATCAAAATTTTAGGGTTATGATTTTGGTCTTAAAAATTGATTAAGTTGTGAAGTTAACGTTACTTTTATAAAGTTTCATTAACTTCAGTGTCTCTTGAATTTATCTTTGGGAAAATTTGTATTGATCATATTATGACAAAATGACAAAACGATGGAAAATTGACCAAATAACCACTAATGCAAACTGTGCATGTACTATTTTGCAGGCATGCATGTGAAATACATCAGAATTTGCATGCAAAATAGTCTTAAAGTGCTCGTAAGAAGCCTTAAATTTAACTTGTAACCCTGGAAACCTGCAGAAAGCCAGGATAATGGAAATAAGAGTTAGTAGCAGCTGTGATGCTAAGCTAAGCTAACCAGCCGCTGGCTGTAGTTTCATATTGAACTGACATCTTCCCATCATTTGAGTCAGCATTCTGCATATTTCCCAAAATGTCGGACTATTCCTTTAAGAATTATCTTTGTTCATTCTGTTTGAAATTAATGCTCATCTAGAATGATGATTAATAACCACTTGAGTGATTTTTCCTCTTTGTGCTTTTGGAATATTTAACCACCTTTTCCTCTAATCTACACTACTTTTCCATGTTAATTTCACTTTTTAATAGGTTTGTTGCTGCGCCACCTCTTTTCTCTAAGCCTTTATGGACTGTAAATATCCTAAATCCCTGTTTTCTGCTGACTAAAACACTAACCTGCTGTCTGTCTCTGTCTGTCTCTGTCTGTCTGTCAGCTGAGGAATGCTTCCTGGACTCTGACTTGAGCTTTTTGGTGCCCATTGCTGTGGGCGTGGCACTCAGCTTCCTAATCATCCTTGTGCTTATCTCTTACCTGATTGGCCGGAGGAAGAGTCGCACTGGCTACCAGTCTGTATAATCCAACCCAGCTGCTTCTGCCCTCTCGCACCCTTTCAACCCTCACAGCTCTTAAAAACACCTTCCCGACCACTTCGCTGCCCGTCAGTGCATCAAAAGCTACCCTGAAATTTCTGCTTTTTTCTGTCTCCCTAAAAAATAACCTTTAGCTTATTTCTCGTACGAAAATTTATCCCAGCAACCATCCCCGATTGTTTCCTTGGTTTTGCTTTGATGCCAATGACTGAATCAAGTACCAAAACATTTATGATCAATATTGCATCGTTTGATTGTAGATTGCATGTTTTGAAAATTAAATTTATGGCTGTGAGTAGCCGTCCACCTCCTCCCCTCAGAGAGCTCCCCCTCCTCCTGCCCCAGAGAGGCTTTTTCCTCTCAGTTTCTGTGCTGTACAATAGTATATGTGTAAATTACTCTCTTGTATAGAATGAATGACATTGATTTTTGATGACGTGAATGTACGAGCAAGCTAGTAGATACACTGTTGTCATTCATATCCCAGATGCCACTGTTTACATGTTTCCATAAAGGTATAGTTCATATTATCTGAAGTGGGGTTGCATGAGGTACTTATCCATTGTGAGTGTATTAGCTAAAGTAGAGAACACTACATGCTGCCAGTGTGGAGAAGCAGCAGCAAAACGTATTTTAGCAAAATACCCCTAAAAAAATCGATATCAATTTGTGTTCAGCAGTGTTCCTGATGTGTTCAAATCCGAGCATTAACATTTTGGTTCAAGTACGGATGTTTTAGCATCATAACGCTATTTTCCCAAGTCCTTCTAAAACCATTTTCACATGTGACACGGTGTAGGCTTCTGCTTGATGACATTTCTACAGATAAACTGCTTAGGTTGAGGGACAGGAGGGGACAGAATTAACACTTTTTAATAACAGCTGAGTGGGTGTTTACCTTTGAAAACCCCAGAAGATAACACAGATGGAGTTGTCCTTCAAGTGTATGCTATATTTAGAATATTTTCACTGTTTTATCATGCCCCCAGACAGGCTTTTCCAACGGGCAGTCTGTGTTATATAAGCCAAAAATTGTTGCCTTGCTCAACCAAACTCCATTGGCGAAAACAGCAATTTTTAATCCAGAGCACAGGAGTTGCTAGTTTACCGCTGCCTCGATTTCTTTTTAGTTTGCTTGTGTTATTGTGTGACTTTGGTGCATCTGTACTACCCTCGAATACCAAAGTCACAAAATAACATTAACAAACTAACAGATTGAGGCAGTAATGGAGGAGCAACCCCTGCGTTCTGTGAGGTAAAATTGCTGATTTTACCAATGGAGTTTGGTTGGGCTGAGGAGAGCAACATATGGCTCATATAACTGTAGTTTCCTGTCTGACAGCAATGTAAAGGAGGGAAAATATTCTAAATATAGCATACATTTAAACTAATATTGATTTTTTTTTTTTTAGCTGACTACAGTAAAATGTGCAGCTGTTGACCCTGTCCACAGCAGTACATTGGTTACCTTCCTCCACTGGTACTGCTGCTTCTCAAAACCGGGACACACTGACTATAGATAAGTACCTCTCACACTTCAAATTATCCAAACTATCCCTTCAACCAACACATAACATAAATTAACAGCTAAATGAAACTCTACCTGTTGCACATGTCACTTAATTGTAGCTTGTTGAAAGGGACACTAACTTATCATGACACTTTACCAGCATTGGGACCATTTTTTTTTTTTCTTTTTTTTCTTTTCTGTTTTTTGGGGAAATGTGTGATGTTAGGTGTTTGTTTCTGTCACTCATGTTTGGAAGATTTGAGACTTATTTTCTTTAAATGTTCACTTCCCTTAAAAGAATCACATTTGAATATTCGGTGAGTTAATTATGATGTTGTTCCCTTATAATCTTGTGTTACTTCACAAGTCAAACACATGGATATTTTGGAGACTAAACCTAAACCTACATTGGTCACAAGAAACTAACTTGGTTGAATGTACATTAATTTAACAACTAGACTTGGTTAGCGCGGGATCCCTCCATGTGACAGTACAGTAAAATCAACAGCATGAGCAGTTAAAGTATGAAGACGATGAGTGACATTTCTTTAGTCACACCATTTCATTCGTATGATTCTCAGTTGTGTACGTTCGATCATTCCCCCCTGACAGTTTCGTGCCTTTCTGTTGTGTCTCACCTCTGAGTTGCTTGCCTGAAGCTTGTCTCCATCTGCTGAAGAATGTGATATGATGATGAGCTTGTTTAACACAAGTGGGGAACAAAATTAAATAAAGTTTCGTTCTTGTTTTGTATCACTGTCATTCTTTTTAAACTGTTGGTTTTCTACTTTTTTTTTTATGCTGAACAGGATCTTCTGAGTCAAAAGCGAAATCAAAGGTTAACGATTGTAAACTAAACATTCACACAAGTGTTTTCAGTCAAACTGCTGAAGATTGCTCAAACTGTCCGTTCGACTTTGATCAGCGACGTGCTTTTTATAACCTGAAATGGTACACAGAAGCCTGACTCCAGCCATTACTGCCGTTCACAAAGATATGCAAGTTTACCAGGTCACACTGGTCAGTGTGGGCCCAGCTCATCACTGACAGTAGTTTGAAGATAAACTTGTTTTTACATTTCTTCTGACTTTATTAAAACCCAGCATGTAGAATAGTATTGAATTGCAACCCTTCTCTTTGTCATGAACAGGAAAAAAAGGCGTAGGGAGCATAAAGATTGGACTCTGGAGCAATGGGGAAAGGTCATGTGGTCTGATGAGTCCAGATTTACCCTGTTCCAGAGTGATGGGGGCATCAGGGTAAGAAGAGAGGTGGATGAAGTGATGCTCCCATCATGCCTAGTGCCTACAGTACAAGCCTGTGGAGGCAGTGTTATGATCTGGGGCTGCTTCAGTTGTTCAGGTCGAGGTTCAGCAACATTTTGAGCCCAAAAAATGAGGTCAGCTCACTACCTGAATATACTGAATGAGAAGGTTTCTCCATCAATGGATTTTTCTTCCCCGATGGCATGGGTATATTCCAAGATGACAATCCCAGGATTCAATTGTGAAAGATTGGTTCAGGGAGCATGAGACATCATTTTCACCACAGAGTCCAGACCTGAACCCCATTGAGAATCTTTGGGATGTGCTGGAGAAGACTTTCCACAGCGGTCTGACTCTCATCATCAGTACAAGATCTTGGCGGAAAAATTAATGCAACTCTGGACAGAAATAACGGTGGCGTAATCAAAGCTACAGTCAGGTTGAGGTGTTACCAGTGATACTACTTAAGGTCCTGTTCATTTAGTGCAACCGAGCCTTTAATCATAAAACCAACAACTTGACGCCATTTAACCTGAACAGAACAAAACCTCAATTAGTATTGTTTGTAACAATAACTTAATGAATATGGGTGAAGTTTGGGATGGTGTGGGGTGAACGTGTCCCATCGGAGAAAAATCAGAATCTAAATTTCATTATTTGTGTGCTAGGGTCATTTTAAACATCTTTTCGGCAGATTTTCATTAAGCTGTTGGAACTTGCAAACACACTTTAAGATATTTTTTATCACAAATTCCTCCCACAGAGGCGGCTGCCTTTTTAGAAAGGAGACAGGACATTTTGAAGAACTAAAAGCACAGGTATGGCCCGCATAAGTTATTTGATCATAATATTTTCATGTAAACATGTTGATATTATCTATTACCAACTTCTTGTAATTATGGACCGTCCTTAATTTTGTCTGGTCACACTAGTAACCCCTGTGTTAACCCTACTATGTCATGTCAAAATGGCTACTGTGAAAAAGATTCATTGCCATGAAATTTGGAACAAATATCTCTGGTGCCCAGAGGATGAACCCTGACTGACTTTGGTGATCTCCTGACTTTTCCTCTCGCGCCACCCGGAGGTTCATATTTGTGGTTTTGAGTGAAACAACAACTATTGGATGGATTGCCATGATATTTAGAGCAGAAATTCTTGCTCCCCAGAAGATGAACTGTATAAGTTTAACTTTAGTGATCTCTTTATTTTGCATCTAGTGCCGTCATCATCAAAGCTACAGTATACATGTTCAAATACCTGAAAAACTAAACTGACATTCCCATCATACAGCCGAGGATATGTTAGGATCAGTAAATGATTATCCTATTGTCAGCTGCTAATTAGCTAACTTAAGATGACTTAAGCATTTTTCATCATATTACGACAAACAATGATGTATTTCATGTTTTATAGGTAATGTGGCCTCTAATAAACAAACCAGAAATCTAAATACACTTTACTGGGAGTGTAAAAGTGCAAATCACTTTTGAGACAGTGGCTGTTCAACGTGGTTAACACCTTACAACAAGATTACAAATCATATACTTAACGTTTAACTAATGCATAACTCATGATGTATTAATGCAGGTTGTATCATGAACTCAGACGAACTCCAACAGTTCCTGTTCTCATAGAAATATGAAGCTTTGTTTTAAATCAAACTGGGTTTCAGATATAAACATTTATATAGTAAACATAAAGTTAACAAATAAAAAGTAGCTGGAATCCAGCTAATTTGATCTCATATAAATTAATGTATGAATTAACTGATGACCTAGAGTGAACTCACCACAAAGTCATTGTGACTTGATCGTTTGTTAGTGATGAGCAACAG
>JAJHUR010105063.1:0-13188 GCA_027495735.1 Lutjanus campechanus
GAACAGAAGATAATCGACTGTTTAACATCATTAACAAAGTGAAAACTCCACAAACTTCTGACCTTCTGCTCTGGTTTGTCAGCAGTGATGAAAAAATAAACTATTGTTGATATCACACTTTTATTTTGGTGTCCAAGGACGTCGCAGGAACACTGTTACATACAACTATTCAATTTATTCTCAACCCACTAACAAATAAGCAGACTGTGATAATTGTGGGTCAAACATGCTGTGTTACACTAAATTACTTTCTCTCAGCAATTTACCAGCAACAATTTTCATTCCATCAGAGCGGAGAACAGGAGCAGTTACTATTCATCAATCAGCAGCAGAGAAACATCTTTCTGATAATTAAAGGACTCGGCAGCAGAAAAACACATTTAAAGTAATCAGAGACTCTTTTCAGAGTCCCGTAGCTGAATGGACAAAGTGAAACAATCAAAGCAAATATATATGGATCATACTTATTAAAGGAGAAAAAACACTGTGAATCATCAGGCTCAACTCGACACGATCAGAAAAATAAAGTTTAGTTCTTTAACGTTCTGCTCGACTGTTTGGTAGAACACAGTTTGAGTCGATATACTTTAGTCTCACTCAGTTTTCGTGTGTTATGCATTAAAAAAAATCCACTAGAATCCACACATTTAATCGCTCAGCAGCACCACCAAGGTGGGGTGGACGCTTGACTCAAAACAACCACAGGACTTTCACCCAGGAGACCAGGGTTCAAGAGTTATTTAGAGTTTTAAATAATTTAAAATTTCATTACGGACGTGACATCTGTTGCGTCACTTCCTTTACACGAGTGACATCACTTCCATCACGTGACGTACATATTTTAACCCAAACAAAGATCTTTTCTGAAACCTAACCAAACATAAACATAAATAATTTAATGCCCAAAAAGCATTTGTGCAGCAGCATCACCACAAAGATTAAAAATCTGATTTATTTCTTCAACTTGTAACTATTTGGTGGAGGCCTAAAAGACTGTGAGGTCTGCTGATAAAACAAACTGACTTTTGCCTCAAAGAAATAAAGGATGAGGACATTACACAGTTTAATGTGATTTTCTTTAATGATTTAACTGGTTGTAAGTTTATACATTACAGACACAGATTCTCCACTGACTGTATTTCACGTCTTTTATCTGCCTTTCTGTCCGTGCGTTGACTACATCAGGGTGTGTTGGTGTGATACTCACACTGGATAATTCTCTTCATATGTTTGCGTGTTGAAGCTCTGACCTTGTTACTCCCGAGCAGCAGCTTACACTTAAAGCTCCCCTGTGGAGTTCTCATGTAAACAAACAGTTCACGTTCAGCGTTTCACACCAACAGATGTCTGCATCCTGCAGGTCTGAGGAAATATGCTCAATGTTTTTCATTCCTTTTTCAAAACAGATTTTGAAACCTGCATCACTTACACTCCTCTCTCTCTCTCTCTCTCTCTCTCTCTCTCTCTCTCTCGCCTTTTACTGGCAGATCTGTACTTTATATGCTTTATACGCTCAGCCGCAAGCAATTTATCAACTATAGATCTTTTAGAATACTTTATTAAATACATCTGGTTTCAGTGTTCAATATTTAACTATTGTACTGAACAAAAGACACATAACATTTTATTGAAAGTTTAAAAAAAAAAAGACTAAAACTGGCAGCCCCAGAAAGCTTATTTTAATATGTACATATTTAATTAATATAACAGCTGGAGATTGCTGACTTTTAATGTTGACATGTTTGCATTCTGGTGTTAATCAGGTATAACATATTGTTTTTTCAACAACCTGGAACTTGATCCAAGACAGAACTAGCCAATTAAAGCTGAACATCCAGGGAGCTGCTGCATGTGACTGTATGCAGTGTGTTCTGAGGTTCTCTAAGGTTCCCTCCCGGTGGAGAAAACCTGATGAATTGGGTGGCCCGGCCAGTCGAAAAAAATGAGATGCAGCACCGTCTTGTGTGTCCTTCCAGTGGAGAAAACATGATGAAATCCTCTCTGGTGGCCATCCAGTTAAGAAAAAGTAATGAAGTGCCCTCAATGGGAGCTTTGCATTTGAGACAACAGGATGTAGTGTTTTCAAAGGAAAGAAAATGATGCAGTGTCCTCTTTGTCCTTCAAGTGAAAAAAAAAGATGCAGTCCCTTTACTTCTAGTGGAGAAAACCTGATGAAGTGTCCTCTAGGATGCTGTTGCAGTGGAGAAAACATGAGGTTCCCTCTAAAGTTCCCTTCTGGTGGAGAAAAGACGATGCAGTGCCATCAAGGGTGGAATTCCAGCACAGAAAACATAATCCAGTGCCCTCTGGGGTGACCTTCCAGTGGATAAAGCCTGTTGAAGTGCCCTCTAAAGTGCCCTTCCAGTGGAGACAACATGATGCCACACAGGTTGCCTCGTATGCTCTCAGATTAGTTGGCCTCCAGCGTGCCTCTAAATGGTTAAATAGTTCACAGCTCCCTGTGCAGATAAACAGATATTTTTCTTCTTGTGAGTTTATTTGGAGTGTGAACTTTCACAAATCAGCTGGTACAAAGTGAACATTTCATCTGTGGTTCTCAGTGATAATTAACTGTGAATTAAAGGTGTGACTGCCCTCTTATTTGAAATGCAAATTGATTTTTTTTTAAATAAGAGCCTCGGTCCAAAAACCTTTTAGAGCTCTCTGTGGGTTTCATGCATTACTTGTGGCAAAGACCTTATTTAATTACTCTTTCTGTCAATCAGAACGGTCCCCGAGCAGCCACTTCCTGCCGCCTGCTCACATCCACAGCGGGAGATGAGACCCCCTCCGAGGCTGTCAAGACCCAAAGGACCTGCGGGATCCCCGTGATTATGCAGCTCTCTGCTCCCCATCGGAGGGTAATGAAGTCTAAAATGAAAACTACTCTGGGATCCTTTTTACAGGCAATCAAACGTGATTCATGCACCGTGCACGATATTGTGGTGAAGCCGTCACCTGCCACAGAGCGTACTGTTGTCCGGCTGCAGGCGGGGGGTAAACACTGTGGGTGTTGGGGAGAATCTGGGACAGAGCTCATTAGGATTTTTTGGGTTGGTTTGCGGTGGTCTGTGCAGTCTCGTTCCTAGTTTAGATTTATCCACTCTGCTCTCAGTAAGTCACACATGCTCGCTCAAAGAGACACCTACTCAGAGCAGGAAACACAGAGCAACATCACGTGCTGAACACAGCTCGTACACCACCAGCAAATCACAAACACAGAGCCTGCAATGCCTTTCTAACAGCTGTGTGTGTGTGCATGTGTGTGTGTGTGTGTGTGTGTGTGAATCCTCTGAAGGCTGATTATCTAAAGGCAGCTCTTTCAGGACTGTCTTTTCCTGCTTTCTGCCTCCGTCATGCTGAGACAGGAGGGAGATCAGGAGGCTGAGATCTCTGAAACACACTCACGCTGTCGGTGCACAAACTGAGGATCCAAAGGATTCTGGGTTTGACTCCATGTGGGAAAAAAACAGAGAGCTCAAGTGAAACCAGAACTTCCAGGTTCTGCTCAGAAGAAAGAAAACCTCATTCGAAATCCCATTCACGTGTGTAATAACTGAAAACGTATCCTCGGCACAGAGCCTCACTCCACAGTGTGTTTGGAAAGTACTTCAGGATTCTGACTTCAGTCTTTTACTTTTTCAGGCAAATATTCACATAGCAATTAACCACACAGTATTAAAATAATAAAATGAAAAGAGAATATTAAACAACTAGAAGCACCAACTTTAGACCATCAGCACATGTGAAGAGTAAATGATGTGCAGGTTTACATTAAAGCTGAGCTCAGACTGAAGGGATTTTGGGCCTGAAAGTCCGTTTGCGTTACAGTAACAGGATGAAACAGACAAAAGTTTATAAAAATCCACAGGGAGAACATTTCAATAAATTATAAATGAGGGGAGTCATATAGTTTTTATATTAGCTGTCACACTAAAACTAAGAAACGTGCTGGTGGTTGACTGATGAGAGAAGATAAATGTATGGTCGGTAAACAAGTTTCAGTTCTTGTTTTTTATCTGCATCATTGTTCACAGATCAATGCAACAACATGACAGGCTGTAAACTTTACAAACCGAGTTTCTAAATCACCACAAACCACAAAACGCGCCGTCAGACTCTTCACCAGAGCGCACCGCGGAGCGCGCAGGGTGGCCGACGTGCCGTCAGACTCTTCAGCAGAGCGCACCGCGGAGCACGCAGGGCGGCCGACACGCCGTCAGACTCTTCACCAGAGCGCACCGCGGAGCGTGCAGTGCGGCAACGCGCCGTCAGACTCTTCAGCAGAGCGCACCGCGGAGCGCATCGGCCAGGTGATGCTTTCTTGTTTGCTTGTTTTCGTCACTGACAGACTCAGATTATTCTAAGTGTCTGATGTGATTATGGAAAAGATGGCTACAGTGAGCGATACGTTTTGTTTAACCAGAAACGGCTGATTTGAATCCTGAATTCATGACATAAAGCAGCGTGAAGCGAGCGTGGCAGGTGATGCTGGACGACAGTCTGAACAAAGTGATTTTATAAGAAATGATGAAGAAAGACATGAAACGTGTCTTACTGGCGAAACATACTCATGTAGGCTGGTGGAGGAATTTAGTGTGGTGCACTGAACTGAAAAAAAAAAAACAAGAACTCAAAGTCAAACACTGGAAGTGAGCAGCCAAATCTATTTTGATAGAAAATATTCTGAGTTGGGTTCAGGCCTAACAAACGGCAAGAAAGACACTTTTGTTTTCATTAAAGAGAAAATACAAAAACCATTTTCACAGAGTGGAACAGGTGCAAGATTACTGTTGATACGAGAGAAAGTATTTCTAATTTATTCATTTTTAATAAAGTGGTTTTGTTATACTACATGTTTTCTCAGAGTTCTTTAGAAGCAGGTTGCTACACTCTTTTATGTGTGTGTCCATCACACAAAGTGTGTGTTTTCTGCCAGACGTCGCCTTTCATGTGAGGATGAGTCCCTCCTGCTGCTTCAACATGTTCAGAGATAAACTTGTGAACACTGACACATGTAAACAACAGCCCTCCTCTGTTCTGTGAGCTGCTTTTGGCTGCAGACAACAAACAGTGAGAGGAGCCTGGACCAGACTGAGCTTCTGTAAGGTGATTCTCTCCGTCACTCCGAGGCTCAGCTGCCTGTTGCTTCAGCACCCATCACCTCACCGTCAGTTCACCCCAAACATCACAACTGAAACTGTGAGTTATGAAAACAAATACTGATGTTTCAGCACCAATCAGCTCCTCTAACACTGTAACCGAAACAAATAACTCAAAGTCTAAGTTATTAAAACAGATACTTGTAACTCTAAGTTACTGAGACAAATACCTCAAACTAATAACTGAAACTGTGAGTTATTGACACAAATACCAATTACTGTATTATTGTAATTTCTGTCATCTCGTCTCTTTTGTCTCAGGTTAAATGTTCCTCCTCCGGGTCAGGGCTGTTTTCTGACACAAAGGAAGTTTAAAAATTGAGAAAATAAAAGCTGGTATTAAGTTTTTTGGTAAGACAGGATTTGTTCCAGTTCTGAAGAATGAGTGAAAAATAAGACAGAAGCTGCATGAAGGCAGAATTTCCCTCTCAGCTCATTTTGTGTCTAATTAAATGTGTCTGTTAAGAGTTTAACCTCGTCAAGAATGAAGACTCTGCAGCCAACCTGCAGATTTATTACTGACACGAGCTTTAATAAACACTCAGAAACACACTGAACACACACACACAGACACACACACTCTCTGGATGAGACGTAGAATCACAGTTTGACCCCGACGCCCACACACTCAAGAGCCTGCAGGCTTTTACATGCTGATGTACTTCTCAGAGTTTTGAAAGGAATCAATTAAATTCATCTTTTGTGCTTCTGTGCAATTACAAACACAAACACTCGCTCACTTGTTTTCTCTTCAGGTGGAAGAAATTCTCAGAACGATCGTACACTGAGAGGGAGAAAAAAAAGGACTAATTATTCACATTATCTGTCTAATTGCTGAAGACACTGACGCTTTAGAAAACGTCTGCGTCGGAGCAGTTCTGTAATCGCAGCCTTGACCATGAGGCTGCGCAGATCAAAATACTGCAAGTGTGCAGCAGAAACAGAGTGAGTGAAACTGAAATGATCTGATAAGAACGACTGAATGAACCAGAGGCTGCACGATGATCTTACACACCGATTAGACTTTTTAAATTTCTCTCTACCTGCTCAGTCGTCTTCTCCACATGTGAAATAACCTCTACAATTTATGTTCTAGGTCATATAACTTCAATGCAATACAAAAACAATATTCAATACCTCTTTCAATACCACAGCATAAAGAAAAGTCCACAAAATATGATCACATTGATCTTTTTTTAATGCACCTGCACACAGTTCTTTCAGGCAGGGAAATAAAGACAGAATTCAACCTGAAGGTCATGAAAGAACACGTAGGGCCTGATTCACTCTGCAGTCTAACATACTGCACGTTGTCACAGTGTTGTAGTTTTTAATCAAACAAAGTTATTGCACATATTAATTTGAGAACGGTCAAAAACAACTGCCCCAGCTGCCGGCGGCGTTTGGCGCACGCCTGGTCCAGGCACGAGCAGAACAGCAGAGGGTAGCTCAGCTCCCATGAGACCCGTTCGAGGACTCTAAACTCAAAGTTCAGGACTTGGGACATGATTACAAAGACTTGAGACTTGGTTTCATGCTCCGCCTGAAGCTAACCGCTAACTCTGACAGAAGGTTTCGGCAAAAGGAACAATCAGCGGTCGAACACAAAGTTCAGGCCAGATGTCATGTGATTCACAGCTCCACCAGCAGCTGCAGCGCCGTCATACATCAGCTGTCAGGTTCTCAGGTTCTCTGTGTTCTCAACACCTTTCATCATTTCAACATGCAAGTAAACTTCACATATAGATTCATAGAAAACCATAAATGTTTGAGATTCTGAGGTTCCAGCTGTGAATAAAGACACACACAGCTCCTCTTAATCCTCGACTGTAACCTCCATCTGAACTCCATCTCCGCCCCTCAGAAACCTCCTCCTCTCTTCCTGCCTCCATCACTGTATTCAACATAAATTTATCCGGGGAAAGTCAACCAATCATGCTTTTTCCGGCGCTGCTCCCTTCTCAAGGGCACCTCGACTGTACTCACCGAGGGAGGGCTGGAGGGGGCGAGCGCTCATTCACTTCCCTCCTCTTCAAGCTTCTCTAACCTTTAAAGCCAGTAGTTATCAATCAAACGTGCAATTTTGACCCAAGAGTGTGCCAGATTTCTTTCCAATTAAACACTCCAGCAGCTGATTTCACTGATTAGTTCCTCCTCCCGCTTGATCATAATCAGCGAAACGAGCCGCATTGTGCTGAAAAGTCTCCCAGGCAACCGGCAGGCTCAGGATCGCGCCTGATTGGCTGGCGAGGGCCACGTGTCTCACCTGCAGAGCGCGTCAGAGCGGCAGGTGCGTCGCAGCTCCAGGCAGCTGGGTTTGTGCCTCTCCTGGTGGGAGCAGGAGGGGACGATGGTGCGGCGGCGGCGTTCGGCGCACGCCTGGTCCGGGCACGAGCAGAACAGCAGAGGGTAGCTCAGCTCCCATGAGACCCGCTCGAAGAACTGACGCAGGGCCTGAGACACACAGAGCGTTCACACGAGGGTTAAAATCATCTTTTTATCAGACTTCAAGACACTTTAAACAGTCAAATATCACAAACCAACCAAACACTGGGAGTACAGCAGGAGTCGGGGTGTTTATAAATCAGACTTTAACTCTTTGAGGTTTGAAAATAAAATTTTTTTTTTACATTTAACAGCAGCTTATGTTGAGTTAAGTGGATCAGAACAATAGAGAACTGATCATCTGCATAGAAACAACAGTGGTCCCAGTATGGAACCCTGGGGCACAACTTATTACAGCTCATATTTACATTTATTGTTCATGGCAGGCCTGCAAATGAATAATGTTTGTTTTAAACATTTGAATAATTTTCATTTATCATTGTTGTACGTCCACTGTGAAGATGAAAAAGTTGAGAAAAATCAAAACGTACCGGAATAGATCTTTGAGTTTTGAGCTTAACTCAAACTCTTTTTGCCAACTCCTGATCTTTTGTTGAGTTTACTTTTCTTCTTAATAAACATAAACTTAAATATTTAAGTTTCAGAAACCTTTGTGCAAATGCATTGACATGAAAGTGAATTTCTATATTTTCAGGCACCAAATAATGAAAAATCAGGTTCACAGCTCACAAAAACTCAAAGACTCCAAAGAAGAAATGTGTTTTTTACAGTGTAAAGTCATTCTTACATTCTTCAGCTGTAAAAACATATGGCTTATACACCAAGTTTAAAAAAAAAGTTTTTTAATATTTTGTCTACAAAAAAGTGAGTCAGCCTTCGTCTGTGGCTCGGAGCCGTTTCCTCTAAATTTTGGCAGTGACTCGTCTTCTTGAGTCTCCATAAGTTACTTATTGATGCCAAATTTAAAAAAAAGAAAAGTCTTCAGGGAAAAAAGAGAATTAAATTGTTGTGGCTGCAGACAGATTTTTCTTTTTCCTTTTTTGGTTGCAGACCCCTGGTCTACGGGGAGTTGGGAAGATTCCCAATAATGCAGCTAAAAAAAGAATCACTGGCTGATCGGTGGTAAAGAAACTAAACACAGTCGAGTGATGTGCTGCTGAGCCTGCGTGACTCTGGTGTGTATGTGCATCGACGTGGGTCCTGCAGGTTCATCAGAGACTGGATGAACACGATCTGTCTCACGTCTGCTCACATAAAACTGAAACAACACAACATATTTCTGTAGAAATCAAACTGGAAAAGTATCTTTAAATCTGCTTTACTGTTATTGTCTTATTAGATCCTCAGAAAATCCTGCATCCTGTTTGTTTTATTTGTTTTGGGTTTTTTTGGAAGTTACCACTGTGCAGATCTCTAAATAATTATTGACCTGAATTTGTTTTTTTTTTCTCTCAGCAGGTCAGAGCCTGAACAATATGACTCAATATGAATCAGCCAATCGTGCACTGATTGGATTTATTGAATTCCTTTGCAGCAGTCATCCTCCCAGAGGAGGAAAAACATGTTTTACTCCTACCTGTTTCCAAATTTGTTGCATTATTTAACCAATATTTCCTCACATATAAACTAGTGCTGCACATTTAATCAGTTATTTGACTATTTTACTCATCAATTAATCGTTTTATCATAAAGAACAAGTCCAAATTCTCTGATTTTAGCCTCTCAAATGTGAATATTTTCTGGTTTCTTTACGTCTTTATGACGGTAAACTGATTATCTTTGGGTTGAGGACGCTTTGGGAAACACTCACTGATATTTTTCAGAATTTTCTGACATTTTATGGACCAAACAATTTTTGATTAATCAAGAAATTAACCAATAATAAAATTATTGTTGGTTGCCGTCCTAAAATAAACTGTGTGAAGAGTGAAAGTTGGTTCTGAAATACATTAAAATATGAATAAATCCACAGGTATTTAACATTAAATCAAATATAAAAAATAAAAAATGACTGGAAGATAACTGCTGACCAACCTTCTGACATCTTTTCCGGCTGCACGGCTCCTGATTGGCGAGTGAGGGCTGAGGGGGCGTGGCCTTGCTGCAGATAGAGTTGTAGGCGGATCGTAGACGTTTACACGTCTCGTTGAGGTTACACGCCTTCGCCGCGTCCAGACAGGGGTTGCAGGGTTTCCCCGCCTCCGAGCAGGGGCTCATCTTTGACAAAGACGAATCTGAAGGAAAAAAGATAAGAAAAAAATCAAAGAGGATGAAGGAGATGTTTGATGTGGAGCTGCGTGTTGAAACACATCCAGACGTGAGGAGGTGACCTGGTACACTGTGTTACTGCTGCTGCTGACAGACACACTCATTATGCATCAATGCTGCTTCTTTTGTCAGATATTTTTGGCTGTTTGTTATGTATTTATTAGCCATCCCACATATCGTGTATGTGCTGATTTGGCTGTCGAGCTGGTGCACACAGTCGCCCTGCAGGGATAAATAAAGTTGTATTCAGTTTAAGTGAATCTGGAGACTCAGTTTTAAAATCAGAGTGTGTGGGAGTCAAACTAAATCCTCTCCAAACAACAGAAACTACCTGATGTGGAATCATCAAAAACTTTTTCTGTTTTATCATGTTTTCATAAAAATGATAATAGCTCACTGTCCCCTGGGTTCTGCCTCCCAGGCTGCAGGGTTTGTTCGGGGCGGGAATAATAATTTAATCATATTTTGATTCACAGGTGACAAGAGCAGAAAGTTGTTATTTCTCTTTATTTGTCAGTACACCGAATGTCAGAGGAAACGCTGAGGGAAGCCCACGCTGCTCTGATGACTAAATAACAACATAGAAACAAAAATATGGGAGACTGAGAGCGGAGGGATGGGGCGTAACAAGGCAGGAGGAGAATTTAAATATATAAAAATATCAAATCTGCCTCAGCTGCCTGCAGCAGCTCAGCGCTGGAGGTTTGGGGGCCACAGGGGAAATCTGCTACGTATCTGTAACTTATAAGTTTTTTAAAAATCTGGTCTGAAAAATCTAGTTGTTAGAGAACACAAAGAGACGTAGGTTTCTACAAAGAGATGCAAAATGACTATAAAGAGAATTAGAATGACAAGACAGACTCAGAACAACTACAGGCTCCAAATCAAGACGCTCAAAATGACTACAAGAGACTTAACATGACTACAAACGTGTTTAAAATGACTAATAAGAGACATCAAATAACGTCAGAGTTACTCAAAATGACTAAACAGCACTCGGCATGCCGGCCTGAGAGGGTCTGTCTGCTGATTCTCAGTAGCTCCAGGACGCACCTCCTACATGATACACAAACCAAAATATCAGCAACAAATCTGAAAATCTGAAGCATCTGACTAGTCTTCAAATAGAAAATAGAAATATCTGTGAGTAAAGGAGCATAAAAAATCATTAACAAAGGTTGAGCCAACAGCTGCACCTTCAAACCTTCTGCAAAGAGACTTCAAATACCAGTTACAAGACTTAAAATGACAAGGAAGACACGCAAAATGACAACATAGACTTTTAAAATGACTATTAACAGACAATGAACACAATGCAGAGTCAAACTCATGATTAAGTGACCAGCTTCTGTTTCTGGCTGAGCTCATTTACATCCAGTTTGTGTCTGATGCTCTGATTCGACCTAATTATGAATCTGAGAAGAAGAAGTGCGAGTTTGGGGTCAGTTCTGTCTGCTGGGTGTCAGTTAAATTAAACCTGAAAAAGAAACAAATAAAACTGGACGTCAGATCACATTATCTGATAATAACAGGATCAATAATTCAGATTTCCTCACGTGGTTCTGTGGGATCAGTAATCAGGAGCAGTGAGGATCAACATGTGTTACCTTCAGGGTCACCTCCGTGAATCAAGGTTACGTATGTAATATGTCAATGATCTCATTAAATTCACAGTGCAGTCAAGTGTACGCTATATTTAGAATATTTTCATTGCTCAGCCTATCTGTCAGACAGGTAACCACCGTTACATAAGCCAAACCAACCAAACTCCATAGAAAAAATGAGCAATTTTACCTCATTGAAAACAGGAGTTGCTGGTCTACTGCTGCCTTGACCTGATAGTTTGTTTGTGTTATTGTGTGACTTTAGTGAATCTAAAGTATTATTTTTCAAATGGAGTCTGGCTGCTTGGAGAGAGTGATATTTGGTGCATATATAAAGGTAGTTTCCCATCAGAAAAGAAAAATATAGTGACACTTAAACCTGATTTTAGTATTTATTTGTATAGAACGTTTCATGCAGCAATCCAACATGCTTTACAGTGTAATAAAAACACATGGAGGTAAAAGATTCACAATTTAAAAATGAACAAATGCAGTTTAATCAAGTGACGTCAAAAATATTTTTAAAAAATCCACAGGAAACACAACCACATTTATGTGCACAATACAATTCAATTAAAAACATGAAAATAAAGGCAATTTAAAAGATACATTTTTACACAAAAAAAGACTAAATAAGAACAGAAGAACCTGCTTCAGCTGCCTGCTGTGGAACCGTTCTCAGTATTTTAGAGCCAGAAGAACTTAGTCTAATATACTGCAGATGAATACACATGACTACAAAGAGACTACACATGACTACAAAGAGACTACACATGACTACAAAGAGACTACAAATGACAAGAAAGAGACTACAAATGACAACGAATGACTACAAAGAGACTACAAATGACTACAAAGAGACAACAAATGACTACAAAGAGACTCAAAATGACTACAAAGAGACTACAAATGACTACAAAGAGACTACAAATGACAACGAATGACTACAAAGAGACTACAAATGACTACAAAGAGACAACAAATGACTACAAAGAGACTACACATGACTACAAAGAGACTACACATGACTACAAAGAGACTACAAATGACAACAAAGGACTACAAAGGACTACAAAGGACTACACATGACTACAAAGAGACTACAAATGACTACAAAGAGACTACACATGACTACAAAGAGACTACACATGACTACAAAGAGACTACAAATGACTACAAAGAGACTACACATGACTACAAAGAGACTACACATGACTACAAAGAGACTACAAATGACTACAAAGAGACTACACATGACTACAAAGAGACTACACATGACTACAAAGAGACTACAAATGACTACAAAGAGACAACAAATGACTACAAAGAGACTACACATGACTACAAAGAGACTACACATGACTACAAAGAGACTACAAATGACAACGAATGACTACAAAGAGACTACAAATGACTACAAAGAGACAACAAATGACTACAAAGAGACTACACATGACTACAAAGAGACTACAAATGACTACAAAGAGACTACAAATGACTACAAATGACTACAAAGAGACTACAAATGACTACAAAGAGACTATGACTACAAAGAGACTACACGTGACTACAAAGAGACTCAAAATGACTACAAAGAGACTACAAATGACTACAAATGACTACAAATAGACTACACATGACTACAAAGAGACTACACGTGACTACAAAGAGACTACAAAAAGACTCAAAATGACTACAAAGAGACTACAAATGACTACAAATAGACTACACATGACTACAAAGAGACTACAAATGACTACAAAGAGACTACAAATGACTACAAAGAGACTATGACTACAAAGAGACTA
>JAJHUR010105068.1:1810-14523 GCA_027495735.1 Lutjanus campechanus
CCCCCCCTCTCTATCACACACACACACACACACACACAACCACACACACACACACACACACACACACACACACAGGAACTGCCTCACATTAGTTTAATCCTACCCAGGAGCATGGGAGTCATGGTTATGCTCCCAGGCAGGCGGTGACTTATGTTGTGTGCTTCTAATCATATTACAGTCAGCCGTAAGCTGATGTTCTTGGCATGGTCCCTGCTGATACGCATGTTAGACTCAACCCTCAGCACTGCGCCGCCACTGCTCTGGAGAAATGCTGGGAATTTATGAATGTGTCTTTTAAGCAGCTGTTGAGGTGATAGTGCTATTTTTTGAAATTATTTCATTCCAAAAACTGATTCTAGTTCCTGATATTTTAATATTATCTAGAGTTTTCACAGTACCAGAATTTTATGTTTCAAAACAATAACAACAAAAAACCCCAAACAATACTTGATACCTATTTTGGTGCCACAGCAAATAGGAACTAAAGTCATAGGCACAGAAATTTTTGATCAACAACCTGCCCACAGTGCTGGTACAGAAGGTCACTGAACACTTTCTGGTTTTGTTCCTTTGAACTGAGGTATTGAATGATAACATTAACATTCAATACTGTGAATGTTAGTATTGTATTATGTCAAACAAGTGGTGTTGAAGTCTCAGTACTTTTGACAACCTTGAAGTTATGTAACTGCCTGTATTTGAAAGGTAATTCAGCACTGAATGAAATGAGGCAGAACTGCTGCATTCAATGGACTGATTTTTATATATATTTTTTTTATCCATGCTGCTCTTCTGTCTGCACCCAAAACTGTGATGTCAAAGCAGGTATTTCAGCTTTCACAGCTGGTGAAAAACATCTTCTGTGATTTCACTGACTCAGGTTTGTCCAAAAACAAAGATTCAACTCATAAAAATCAGGTTTATGTTATTAGTGAGTTCACTTAAAAGTCAGTGCCACTTCTCTTGATAACAGGAACTTTTCCAGGGATGTTTTTAGGAGCTTTTCCTACATTTCAACTGCAGGAATTTGGCTCCAACTTTGTTTTCTGGTCTGTTGTTCCTGCTCTGATGGCCCACTGAGTACTGGGACAGAGTCTGCCATTCTGGATGTTACTGACTGGTCAAACTGCTGCTGTCTAAGGCGGCAACTAATGGCTTTTTTCTTCATAAACTTGTCAAAAAAACAACACAAAACTAAAGGTATTCAGTTTGCTTTCATATAAAACTGTAGTTCTCAACCTTTAATGCTTGTGAACCCTTAAGACAAAAACAAACAGTGTCTACTTGTGACCCGTTGTCACTGGTATCATATTTCTACTGATTGAAATTTTTTAATTTTTTTTAATTTTAATTATTCCATCATCTTGCGACCCTTCAGATTTAGCTTGCAACTCCTTGTGGGTGTTCTGAACCTCAGGTTGCCACTAATAAACCACTGATATATACAGATATCTCATAATTACTGACGGTATGGGACAATCAGCTACCTTACCGACCTGTGATTGACCAAAGTCTCCCATCACAGACCAGATTTTCTAAAGCCTGAAAAAAACAGAGCCAAGAGGAGGCGCAGAAGTCTGTTTTTTCTCTCAGACCATGTGAATTACATTTTGGAACTTTGAAAAATAAACCAACCTTAGCTTTAAACCACTGAATAATTGTAAATTTGACTTGAAACTGATTGATTAATCAATTATCAAAATATTTACTTATGAATTTTCTGTCAATCAACCCATAGGGACTAGGGACCAACAGGGGTCCTGGAGTGAGTTGTAGGGGGCAAAAGGAGGAATTGAAGGTTTTAACTTTTATCACTGTTTTTGGAAGTCTGAACAAGGGAGGAAATACGGTTTGGATGTTTTTAATCATTGTAATTTATAATGATGCCAGTTTGATCATTAATTGACAATGAAGACATTATTATCTTCTAACCTAAAAAAAAAAAAAGCTCCGCAACTGTCATTTATTCACAATGCGAATGAGCGCTAGATGATGAGAGTATAATTACTGTATATAGAGTAAAGTTTTCAGACTTCATATGGGAACTTTTTGCGATGGTTTCGATGTTAAATAAACTTTAGGATGACGACGAGATATTTCTCGACATATGAGATGCAGGAGTTGAGCAAGCGACCGACAGCAAGGAAGATTCAGAAACTAAACCTTTATTTGCTATCTGTTTCAATGCACTTCTCTGGTAAGGCACTAAAAACACTCCTTCATTCACCGGTGAGACATCATGGCCTCTTGACATTTTCAAACTGTTGTTGTCTCTCTGTGTGTCTCCTGTCAAACACAGATTGTCACCCAGCAGTAAATCGCAGAAAAACAACACATCGACTCAGATTTATGTCTTAAACAAAGCCCTCACTGTTCAGTCTGTTATTGCTCCAATTTGCCTAATCTCTGTCGCTCTTCAGCTGCAGTGGAAATGCAAACATTGATGCAGTGAAGGAACTTCCCCATTGAGTTACTGATTTCACTTCCTGGCACTATTTGTCCGTGCGAGTCCACAGGAGAGGTTAAAGGATGTGGAGGTGGTCACCTCGTCAGCTTGCCAGTTGGAATCGTTGCTCCAGCTGAGACAATCTGAACAGTGAAAGTGAAGTAACGTCCTCTCCTGCTGTCAATGGCCTCGAGGGACTTTTTTCAGGCACTTAATCTCCAGGTGATGCAGAAGTGCTCCTCAACGGTTGGCCGATGTGTTTGCCAAATAAACCCTTCCCTGGATAAACATTTGTGGAGAAAAAAAATGATTCACATGTGTTCAACCTGTATGAGAATTGTGATAGGTTTATTAGTGATAGAGATTATGAAGCAGATAGATCAACTACAAACAAATCTTTAATCACTTTTAAAGAGCAGGAGAGGAAGGTCTGTGTTGACTTAGCAGCACATAGAGATCCCCTTGTTTGCTGCTCCTTAAGTGAAGTGGAACACGCCAGTTAAACTCTCTCAGATGGCCCGAGTGTTTTATAATGTTCAGCAGAAGGCTCTCATCTGCTCCGTACCCCACACACAGTTGCATAGGCGTAATGCGTGCGCACACATGCGTGCACACAATAGTATTGATATTATCATCTCGACCTACACAGCCTCTTTGATGGTTTACACACGTCCTGTGCACGGCCCTCCGAGGGAGGAGTTGAGGATGAGGCTTTCTGCAAGTCACAAAGAGTCTTGGGAGTCGTTGCGGCGAGGCTGCCCAGGAGCCGGGCTGATTCACTGCTCCATCACTGCGCGCACACGGCATCAATCATCATCATCACCACCTGACAAAGACAGGAATTCATTTACAGAAAGTCAGACGTGTTCAGGGTTCCTACACAGTATGGATACGTACAAAAAAAGAAAAAGTATTGAAAACTGTGTGTTTCCAGACTACTGGCCCAATTCTGTTTTCTAAAATGTAAATTTTAGAGTTTCTAAAAATAAATGGATCATGCAAGCACAGGGTTTTCCGTGACATTTTTTCATGTTTACTACTGTGTGAGAGAGTGTGGGCCAGAGCAAGATTGATGTCATCGAAAGCAACACAAGAAGTATTGCCTATAGGGCTGGGCCTTATCTTCTGATTCAATACTGTGTATGATACTTGTTTGACTGATGTGATATGTAGTGCAATTCCACAAGTATATTATGACTTATTGCGATTATTGTTTGTTTTTTTAACACGAGACCATGGGGAAAAGTTGAATCATACACTTCTAGAGACTGTATAACATGACTGATATTTCCTAAAACAGGAGTTTTGTCCCTTTGAGGTTGCTGTAGCTGCTCAGTGTCAGGTCTTGAAACCAGAGCAATAGTTTGAGTCAGCAAAATTCAGTCAGCAGCTATGAGTTTGTTTCCACAGAGCAGAGGAAATCTGTTCCGAACATATGGGCGCACGTCGTCTTGTGTTAAGCATGTGAAAAAAACTGGGTCAGTTTGTAAAAAATATTACCATGATGCTAATTTCCATTAGCACGTTAATGGGAATACCCATTATGTGTTAGCATTGAGCTAACATACCAAGCACTAGTAAAAAAAAATCAAGATGTTTTTCTTCACTTCTGGGGAGCTGTTGCGTTGTCCATCTTTATATATGTCAATGGTCTGAATGCACAATCCTATGCAGGGCTGCCTCTACACCTGTGTGTCACACCCTACTAAACAGCTCCACCCCAAGTGTGCTTCATCTGAACCAAATCCAGACATCCACAACCAATTTCTGACAGAAAATGCACCAGTATCTTTGAATTTTTTATATGCATTGCATTCCAAATAACTAAGTATTAAGCTTGTCCAGACATGTGTGAGTTATGCAGTGACGTAGTTATTGTTAGAAAAGTAAACAGACAATCTTTTCTGTGTAAGAAAACCATACCTTGGTCATTCCCATGGAGGCAGTGAATAAACAAGGCTGCGCAGACGCTGTGAAAATTTACTTATTTAACTTTTCAACTCATTTTCAGTTCTTATTTATAAAAGAGACTTGAAAATATAGTGGAACAATAAGAAATGAATATTTATTCAGTACATTATTATATAATACGAGTACATGTAGCACAAGTTGGCTTATATTGATATTGTACATGTAATTGATTTGTTTATTCAAGATAATGCTGTGTTTCCTGCCAGCTGTTGCTATAACTTCTGGGGAAACACAGGATATGTCAGAGAGCAAGGAAGGAAGTCGGTGAATGTGACGGCTTGATTTCTACCTGAGTCCTGACAGATAAATTTTCATCAACTATGGTGGATGTTTAAAACATCCACGATAACTCCCATGATCCCATGCCACTTCACAACATCATTGCTGAGACCCCTGGCCCCAGAATGCATTTAAATCAATTTATATACATAATAAACATCTAGCTTTTAGCACTCGGATGTCAAATATAACTTGAAAAATCTACTGAGAAGTCTGGAAATTTGAGTCTAGAAAAGTCTGGAATTCTGAAATGGAAATTGTTTAGGAACCCTGTATACTGCTAACGGATGTAGCGTACATTATGGCCACACATGCACTGTGTTCCCAGCTACTGGTATCAGCAGCCGAGCACACGCAGCGTCGAACTCCCCAGTCCCTCATCTTGTCCTCCGTGACATCACAGCGCCATATGAGCTTGACTGACAGGCCGTGTGTTTGTTTTCCTCTTCAAGACGAAGTCCATTTCCTGTGCTCCCTTTGTTTTAGACCTTAGATTAAAAAAAAGATCTCCTTTTAAACGCTGTGTTTACATTGTGTGAGCGCTTTGAGGGAAAGCACAAAGCCGCCACACAGTGGGTGGATTATAAACTTGGACTGAGTTTCAAACAGACTGAATTTATAAACACAGAATTCCCCCACACTCGACTCGCCGGTCCCAGCCTGCGAGCATATTACTGCGGATCAAACACAGACGAGGCCTATCCTTGCACTTTGATGCATTTGTGTGTGTCTGCGCTTGCATTGTTTTTGCACCTTCTTTAGTGTGCTTTCACACTTCCAAAGTAGCACAACAGATTGTTTTTAATTTTATTTTCGCCAACACAACACCTCGATGTGCGTGTCAACACTGCTGGCATCCTCGGCAGCACTTTGGTGTGGTGGGGTGATCTCTGGTTGCCATGTTGTACTGAGGCACGCGAAGGGGGGACGACCTGGGATCTCCATGTCCTATCGAAGGACTACAAGTGCCTGAATACCCATTATGTGCCAGCTGTTCAGAATGAGGAGTAATTGCACTGTTGGCACGGATCCACGTGGGCCCCAGCGCTGTGGCTTCCCCCCCACCCCGGGCACGCTGCCAAGCCCTCCCGCATACTGCCTCCCTGACCCATCTACCACCACCTAACGGCACCCCACCCCACATCCAGGCCCACCCCTACGCCTCCGCGCCCGACCCACATCATCCCCCAAACTCTTCCACCCATTACCACCAGCCCTCTGTTCCACATTCCTGGGGGGGCACTGGTTAAATCTAATCCCATAATAAGACACTCAGCTGTCCAGGAAAAGAAAGAGAACTTTCCTCTGGTAAACTCTACACTTCCTTTTTTCTTTCTGCCCTCCCTTCTTTTCACCCCAAGTGGAGGCAAGATGACACTTTGGGCCCCCTTGGCCAGTTGCCTTTGTCTTTCTTCGGGCTTGATTTATCCTTTCTTCCTTTCTCCCGCTCCCTCATTCCCTCTGTTTTTTCTTTTTTTTTGTCAGTGGTATAAGATTGCCTCTGTGTTGGGTCCACGGTCCCCGAACAGACACATGGGAGGGCCACGTTTGCTGAAGGGCCACATGGCTCTGTTGTGCAAGACCATATATATATATATATATACACACACACAGACACACATTCATTTTTATGCTCTCAACACAGATGTAAGCAATTTATACATTACACTGCCAAGTCTTTTAACATACTTGTGTCTTGCCTGCAATTCACTTGGCAAATGACATCGTTGGGACATCATTATCTCGAGTTAAAAGGTGAAATGTAGATTTCAGAGGAATTTGTACCCTTTTACCCAAATTAAAATGGCCTGTTTTACATCCACAGTTGTTGAAAAAAATGAACATAGTGCCTCTTCACAGAATATTAGACTGCAGTCCCTGTAGTCAAAGCAGATTTATATATATCTTGTCACATTTGTAATAATCCCTATAAACAGATATCCAGAGGTGACAAAAGTACACACATTCTGTACTCAAATAAAAGTGTAAAATACTTGTGTACTGATTCAATTTCTTTTCTCAAGTAAAGGGGAAAAGGTTCAGGCTCTGAAGTGTACAAGAAGTATAAAATTCATCCTCTGAAGGACGTCTCTACCGACTGTTTCCGTGCAAATAGCTTTTTGTCTTATGTTCTGTCTTGTCACAACTCTTATAGAGTTTTCCTCTTATTACGTAGTTATTGTCTTGTTACATCTTTTACGTTAGTTTTGTAACATCTTTGTATTGTAACATCTTTTACATCATTTTGGGCTTGTTATGTATTGTTATGTTGTTTTTGTCATTATGTCTTCTAGGTCATTTTCATCTTGTTGCATCTTTTTCGTCTTCTTTTGTCTTTCACGTAATTTTTATCTTCTGACAGCTTTTATGACATTTTTGTCTTGTTACGTCTTGGTATGTCTCTTTACGTTGTCTTCGTCCTGCATTAAAACTAAAGTAATGAGCCTGTTTTGAAAATGTAAGGAGTAGAAAGTACAGATATTTGTGTTCAAATGTAGGGCTAAAAGTTGTCAGGAAAATAAATTCTCAAGTAAAATACAGATACCTGAAAAATCTACTATAGTAACAAAGTATTTGTATTTAGTTACTTCCCATCTTTGCAGATATCTGCATATGAATGCAGAATCTGTTGGCAAGGTACAAGATTTTGTAATCGGGAGCATTCTGGTTGCCATTTGACTGGGTTTTGGTTGCATGCAGGTTAAAAAAGTCTGCATGGAGAGCAAAAGAAGTGGAACACATTGTTCAAAATGCAATCTCAGTGCACATCAGCTATTGTCTGTTACGCACAAACATCTGGGAAGTTGTCCTTAGAAAATATTTGGAAAAGGGAAGGCGCTTTAAAAAAAACATTAAAAATCATGAATTAATATAATAATTGTTTTTCACCACCATTCTTTCACCACTACTTGCACTGTCGTTATACATAGAGACACCACTTTGCATGCAGTGCACTCTGTGACCTCTGTGGTTCATGCATAAATTCACAGCACAAGTGAAACGAGATGATGTGTTGACATGACTGGATAATTCCAGTGATTGAACTAACATCTCGTGTGTTAATCAGGTTATGCTTACATCGATTATTAGTTAATGTGATTAAAAAGATTAGACTTGGCATGCAGATTTCCGTAGTGAGAGTATTATCTCAGTCTGATTGTAATTAAATCATTCAGCATTTACTGTAAATGCATGTTAGTGGATGTTGGTGGGACACAGCGAATGAGAGACGGCGAATGAGAGACGGCAAATGAGAGACGGCGAATGAGAGACAGTGAATGAGAGACAGCGAATGAGAGACAGTGAATGAGAGACAGCGAATGGCTCACTACCTGTTTGAAACATGACTTTCTTGTCAACAGAGGCGTCTCTGTGTTTGTAGTTATTGGGTCAGTGTGTGAAGAGGGACAGAGCTGTGGCTGAAGTTTGTGTTTGTATGCATGTAGCTGGGTGTAAGTGGTGTGTGTGTGTGTGTGTCCAGTGTTGAGTGTGTCCGTGTGGAAATCACTGAACTGGGTTATCAGCTTTAGGAGCCTGGGAAACTGGAACAGACTGAGATACACAGAGGACAGATAAAGACAAAGGGGTACAGAAAGGGAGAAGGAAAGAAGGAAAAAGAGACGAAGAAATGAACTCTTGTTATTCTTCTGTCAGAGGTGGATGGATAAAAGAGAATAATCAATCTCACAACTTTCAGATTACCGTCATGCCTCTGGATCAAAAACATGATAATGACATTATTTGGATTTACTAAAATTTGTCACTCATCCATTCTTGAGAAGTGGGACAAGTCCTATGTATTATTTAATGATTTATATATCTGTTACTAAAATGTAATTTATAAAATGCTTTTATCTGATTTTAACACCCTCATTTCAGACAAGAATTCACAACTAACAACAATTTAAAAATTGTGTTTAAAACCTTCAAAATCTAACAATACCTACTGATAACATGGGTTTAAAATCTGCTATTATGATCATCTTTGTTTTAAATATATATTTTATGAACTCTGTTGGATTTTTACAAAAACATGGTTTAATTTTGATAATTGAATGGTGCACTTGAAATTAGTGGGCCACCCAGTTAAAGTCTGGCCATCAGCTCTGTCGTAGAGAAGTTTTTTGTGTTATATTAATTAAATATAACTTCATAAGTATTTATACATTTATAAAATGAGTTTACGTCAGACAAAAAAAATCATGGTATACCTAATGTGTGTTTTTGTTTTACAAATATTATATTATATGCTGTTTTTCACGAAGACAAATGACATTCTCAACAGAAATTGTAACATTTGTCCCAAGTGGCCTAATGAACTGCACTTAAACTGAGCTCTAAGCTCTCCCAACTTACTTGTTTTTTAAAATGTTGTCTTATTTATAATCTTTGTTGACTGTGATGAAGCTAAATACTTTCCACATGGTGGATGATTCATTGTTTTTAATATTGTTAATTGTCCTTTTTTTTTTGCTACTGTCTTGTTTGTAACCCGTGTTGATTGTGTTGACGTGAAAGACAGTTTTCCACATCGTAGACAATAAAGTTTAAGCGAAGCTTTATTTCTTCAACAAAAATAATTCAAGCGTTTTTTATTATACATCTAATTAAATAATCTTATGTTAATTACAACAACAAATCGTTTTATATTATAATACTATGACTTTTTGTGTGTCTGATGGAGTTGACAAAATTCAAGTCCTCAGCTGCAAAAAAAATGCATTTTAATAAAAAATGTAATCATTCGGATGCTGGCCTGATGCTAGGTTTAATTGCCAGGAGTTTGATTTAAAAAAAAAATTCCAAGCATAATTTAACAGCAAAAATTCTGTTTTGTCCCAAGTCTTAGTGCACTACGTCACATTTTTTCTCTTTCGTGATCGTGAACCCTGAGTGTTTGTGTCTCCTGGTGCTATAATCAGCTCACATGCCTCTTTCTCTGTCTCTGCTGCAGTATTTACACCGCCTGTTTATTCCGGTGAAACGAAGGATGATTTAAGGCAGCGTGGGGGGAGGGTAACGTTGCTTGTGGTCATTGGTGGGGGAAAAACCAAAACAACAGATGGACCGGGCAGTGTCTTTAACCCAGATTCTACCTCTCTAATCCTGTCTTCACTGCAAGAATGTCCACATTGCATGCTGGACCTGACACGCCAAGTGACCATTCGGATTTGAACCTGGCTGAGCCGGGGATAAAAAAGTGGCTAAATGAGTGTGGTGTGTCTCGCCCTGGGGCACGCAAGGGTCGCGCGTTTGATGGAAGGCATTCAAGGTCGAGTTGCTGATTACTGCGTGATCATAAGGGAGACGCTGTTTTGATGTTAACCTCGCTGTGAATAAAAAATACGTTATTGGGCGGCGTGTCGTTACGTTCAGTGTGCCAGGGGCAAAAAATCGCATGACTCATTTGAGGTGAGCAGTTGGGGTGGGGGTTGAGGGGGCTAGACTGTCAGCTGTCTGCGGCTTGAGAGGGGCGATGGGGCAGCGTCCATCAGCTGATTTAGTGGAGGGAAGGTGGGGGGTAGTGTCAGTCAGCTGATGGGGTAAGGAATGGGCGGTTTTGTTGTGTTGGGCTGAATCAGTCAGCTGGCGTAACATCATTAGTCGACCTTATAAAACCAGGTCAGTAGTAGGATTACTAAACCAAGCCTTGTTACCCACCCCCACCCTCCCCCATAGGCTTCCCACACCTTCATGTAATTACCACTGCTTCTTTTATTCTTAATTCATTAGCGTCTTCTTGCCGTCCTCAACACTCTGCCCAGTTTTGACAGTTGCTATCGACTCAGCCACAAGTCCTGTAACGTCAGCCGGCTTCTCTTCCGTGACCCCCAACATCCCGCTCCTCCCAATACGCTTGATTTCATTCTTTGCCCTTTAATTCCCCCCTACAAATCCAAAGCACCCTCTCCTGGTCAAGGTCAGAGGGAATATGTCGAGGATGTCTAGGTCAGGTCACAGGTCTTGCTGGGTGCAAGGCCCTGCGCTGTAAATTAGTTGATTAGAAATCCCTAATTACACGCCTCTAATCTGTCTCAGGATGCCAGTCTCCAGCTTAGTCGTCGCGCCAGCTGCCTTGAGCGCGGGAGAGAATAAGCAGGAGAAGAAGTGTCAGGGTTTTAGGAGTTCAGGGGTGATCTAAAGGTTGAGGTATACTTAGAAAAGTTGGACGTCAACAAAATTTTTGTGCACATTCTTGAGCATGTGTTGGATTCTGGAACAGAAATTACATGCAACAAAAATATAAATGTAACACTTTGTTTTTGCTCCCATTTTTCAGGGGGTGAAGTAAAAAAATCCAAGTCTTCTTCTGGGCACACAAAAGGTTTATTTCTCTCAAATTTTGTTCGCAAATTTGTTAAAATACCAGCTACTTAATGATGCCACTACCATTCTTACAATGACTTTAAAAAAAACATGTTTCGTGTTCATCAAATTGCTTATGTTGAAGGAGCTACTTTTCACAGAGTGGTTATCGGGCTTGGTGGTATCGAAGTACATGAACACAGAATCAGAATGATACCCGATACCGATATGGGATTTCACATGGGGCTACAGAAACCATTGTTTTCCAAGGAGGTCAAAGCCATAGCCCTACTCTGCCTCTGATTGGCTTACCCTGATATTCTTAACCTAACTCACACTTCTCATGCCCAAACCTAATCAACCCACCCAACAAATGCAACAAGTACTAGGCAGTCACAGGCAGCCTGTGAAATAGCCATAGTTCAGTGTCTTTATTTCAAGACCACTCCAAGGCACACCTCCAAGGCACACCTGTGCAATATCTGTGCTGTTTAATCAGCATCTCTATGTGCCACACCTGTCGGGTGCATGGATCTTCTTGGCAAAGGAGGAGTGCTCACTAACATGGATTTCACAGGGCTCAATAATGAGGATTGCCCGCTTGCCAGGGACAAGTTAAATGCCATGTTGGGTTAGTAAATCTAGCAATTCACTTGCCCAACAGGGCAAGTGGTGAAAAAGATTTAAACAATATTGTAGTTTTTCATGCAAAAATGGCTGAAAATGCTGTCTCAAGCCCCTCAAATATGGAGAATTCCTGCTTTTCCCCCATTTATTATGAAATTAAACTGAATGTCTTTGGGTTTTGGACTGACAGAAGAGACATTTAAAGAATGACCTTAGACTTAAAGAAGCTGGCATGGGCATTTTTGTGACAATTAACTTTAGTCTTTGTTGTTATTTGACAACCACTAATAAATAAAACAATTTGTAAGAGGTAAGCAAAAATTGACTTTGGGCAAGTAGACTCGCCTGAACAGGCAAGTGGAAAAAAAAAAACATAATGTTGAACCCTGTTTTAACAAATCTGTGAACAAATTGGGAAAATTTTGCATAAAATAAGTCCTACATCTTACTTTCACTCATGAAAATGAGCGAAAATTTTGTTAAGTATACATAATCTTTGGAAAGTTAGGGTTATTTTCTGCAGTCTAACCAACCTGAGATGATTTTGTAGATCCTTAATTGTGTTTTGCAGTGTTTAACATTTAATGAGACACAAATTACTCAGCATGGGTTGCCAAGTTACTTCCGTAACATTGTTGACTCCTTTCTAATGGCTTAATGATATTTTATTGGTGTTAGCTTACAATTAGGAGTGTGAAATTGCCTGCTGTATTGAGTTTTTCTCCACCTGACAGCATCACAGCAGCCCAGTATTTATCCTCCCAGACAGTCAATGATGGCTGGTCAGCGCTTTCTGTTGATTCTACCTGGAATCAATACAATCCCACGGCTGACGCTGCAGAACAGGAGCCAGACAAGGATCAATTAGTCTGTAATGGGATCAGAACCAGCCGTTGCCACAGAGAGCCTCCAAGGTTACAGCTCTCACGCAGGGATGTGATCAGACGGAAACAGCACCTATTAGAGATGTTTTTCCTCGCTGTCAATCAGAGAAAGTTTTTGATGGGTTATAAAGTTCAAATAGGTTCAAAGACATAATGTATGTGGATGAAACCAACCTCAGTGTTTGAAAAGGTTAGTTCAG
>JAJHUR010105071.1:1654-29195 GCA_027495735.1 Lutjanus campechanus
AAAAAAAAAAAAAATTCCGGCCCGTGAACTCACCCGTGCACAGCCCTGTACCGAACCGAACGTCGCGTACCGAAACGGTTCAATACAAATACATGTATTGTTACACCCCTAGTTGTTAGTATTTTTTCTCCTTATGCGTGTTACAGAGAATGGCAAAAAGTTAAAATATTTTAACTCTTGTCCCACTTCCACAAAAATACCCCTGTCCCGTCCCAATGCCATGACAAAAAAAAAATCCTGTCCTGTTCTGTGATGAATAGTCACCACTGCTGGTATTATCTGGCATTGCCATATGTCAGAATTTTAAAATCTGGCTCTTGTCTGCTATATCCAGTTTGCCATCTGCCTGAATCCATGTGAAGGTTTTAGTCATGGTGGTGGAGTGCGCTGTCTGACACCAAAGCTTCACAGGTGTTCAGCTGAGCAGATGATTCACATAATTAATCAAACCATTAGGTGGCACCTCATTTTCCTTTTTATCGTCTCCCCACTCATTTATTCCGTTTTTTTTTCATTTTGGCACAATCTTTGAAATGTACACAGATTTCACAAAAACCATTCTTACACATAGGTGCTGTCATAAGAGGTGGCCTCATGTTATACTGTAAGGGGTTGAGATGACATAGATATACTGTAAGACACAGCATGTAGTGACTGATGGGTATTAATGTCTATATGGGGTGAAGTATGAGCAGAACGTGTGCAGGGCAGGGTGGAGACAACTCCATGTAATCAGGGAGGTCGGGTATCAAAAAACAAGCAGACTGTCCACCCGTGTGTGTGTGTGTGTTCGTGCCTGTGTGCATGTGTGTGAGTGTTAGCGTGTATATGTGTGTGCGTGCACTGGGATTCCTCATGCCTGTCTCATTGTCCTGGGCCCTGTAAGACAAAGGGTTAAGTAAATGTTTGGGGAAGATAAGGCCACTCACCCTGACAGGCAGCAGGCCCCGCTGCCCGGGGGGGGACCAGACCCAAATACATCACACACACACACACACACACACACACACACACACACACACACACACACGCACAATAAAAATAATCCACACAAAATAATCCATCCCTCATTTTCTCTCTCTTTAATAAACACACTTTTATATTTGACTCCTGGAATTAGCATCTTCTCCTCACCCAGTAAATCACCCACTGAGTGTTTGAAGTTTGACGTGCAGAACTGTACGAGCCGGCAGCTCCAGGTCTGAACTTGGTCAAAGTGTGGGGTTGGTAGAAGCCAGTTAGTTTCTGTCTCCGGCAGCAAGTCTGGAAAGCACCCCACGCTGATTCCTGCTTGTCCCACTGGTTGAGGGTTTTAGTGTTCAGAGACACGGCTCAGCCTCACGTCACGACTCTCTGATAAGGTCAGCGGTGGGGGTGTGGGCGAACACTGTACTGTAGTGGGTCATGAATTCTTCAACTTTGATGTCGTGAGCCATTTTGAGAAATGGCCACATAGTCTTGTCTGGCTCAGGGTTGTCCCAAGCAGACAGTATAACCCCAAGCAGGGTTCAATGTTAATGCTAAGTGTCATGTTAAATTGAGGAGTGCAATATCTATAAAAAAAAAAAATAGTGAAAATATCCATCTTACTTTAAGATGTTTAAATGTTGTCTTGTTTTGTCAGTCTAAAACCCAAAAATATTCAAATTAATATGATCATGAATGAAAAAAGTGGGAAATCTTCATATTTGAGAGGCTGAAAACAGCATTTTCTGCTTTTCTTGTATGAAAAATTACTTAAATGATAAATCAATAATCAAAATAGTTCAGCAAGGGAGTTGCCAGATTTAATTGCCCAGCATGGAATTTTACTTGCCCCATACAAGTGGGCAAGCCTTATTGTTAAACCCTGCAGAGGAGGGACCAAGTCATTGCTTTGGAAGTCACAATTAAGTCTTAAGTATTTGCTGCCAAGTCCCAGGTCAAAACGAGTGAAGTCACGAGTCATTGGTCCTAAAGTCCAACTCAAGTTACAAGTCTGTATTCACTGAAAACATGTGACTTGAGTCCACACCTCTGGTATAAACCATCTAAAACAACAAAGTTGCTGGGTTTCTCTTTGGGTTGGGGGTAGCACAAGTTGGACCAGTGAGCTGAACCTGTTTCTCTACAGATTCAACACTTGGCCCCCCTCCCACCAGCCCCCAACTCCCACACGTCAGCCTTCAACCACCTTTCACTCCCCCAAATGCCGGAGCTCAACACTGGAACTGAATCCCATGCACATCACCCCCACACACCAAACGATCACAGCTAACCAGGTGAGAAGAGGCCTGCAAAGACAGACATGCTCAAGGTGTGTGCTGTGCAGTCAGATGGAGTCCTGCAGTCCAGCTTAAACCTGAGCCCAAGATGGGAAAAGGTCCCCAGACACGGTGGAAGACGTCATGTCAGGTCCTGGTACCCAAGAATGGGTCACCCAAAGTCAGTACCCTTGAGAGACAAGAGACATACTCTTACACCTCTGCCCCCATCACTGGACCCCATACAGTTTGCCTACCAGAAGAAGACTGGAGTGGATCACGCCATTATTTCATGTATTAGATTGTTTTTGTCTTACTTTTAAATAAAATATTGATTAAACTTACACTATTACTACACTACTATACATGAATAAACATAATGCACTACATAATTGAGAGAGAAAATATCTGAAAAGGAACTAACATTACTGTACTTACATTGTGCAATTTCTGTTACTGTAAATCAAATTATCACATACTGTCTGACACACAGCAACTCTGCAGAGTCATATTTTATTGTAGGAGTACTGGTTTGGTAACATATCTTGTCATTTGTTGTCTGCAGGGTGTACTGTACTGGATGAGTACTTAAAGGGAACAGGATATATGCACAGGGCACAGAAAGTACAAGGACCCGGAGGTTAGTTGGGGCCCATAGTTCATTTTTGCCCCAAGGCCCCTGGCAGGTTAATCCAGCCCTGAATGTACCTTTCAACGTCGGTGATTCAGAATAAAGATTTAGATTAATTAGGACCAAAGAGTGTAAGGACCCTATTGAAACCGAAGGAATATGACATTGCATGAAACTTGGCATGTGCATCATGGTGAAAAGTCTTGTGCATGGGGAATCTAAAATGGCTGAATACCGCCCCCCACAAAGTTTCAACAAAGTAGCCTCGGCAGTACGTTTCACCTATATGTACTAAAATCAATAGGCACATGTATCATGTCCAGACAAACAAAATGCTTCTTCAGGCCATAGCCTAAACCCAACAGGAAGTCAGCCATTTTGAATCTACTGTGCAGTTTTTTCGCTGTTTTTGGCAATTTCCAGGCATCGTGTTTTAATGAACTACTCCTACGGAATTAATCAGATCAAAATTTGTGAGACCTAGAGACCTTTGACATGAAAAGTAATTAAAAGTTATTAAAAGATTTTTCATGTTTTGTCCTGAAACAGGAAAATATCTGCTCCAAATTTCACAAGTCATAGTGCCACCTACTGGCAACAGGAAGTAAGCCTTGTGTGACAATCATCATTTGATTTATATGAAATTTTCACGGTGTGGTCTACACTTGATATAGTGAGACAACATATAAGTAGTGGGTGTTCTGTAGTTCCACATAGTGTAGACAGGAATTAACATTGAACTCCGCCTTGTGGTGTGAAAATTTGGAGCCTTGTGGTCTGCTCAGCATCCGGCAACAAGATGGCAGCCACCCAAGGGCCCGATCGTCGCTGCTTGCAGCTTTAATTTGAAGATTTTTATTATTATTATTATTTCAGCTAAGATACTTAAACATCAGACACAAAATTGCTACAGGCTTGACAACATGTAACTGAGCACAGGAGATATTCTCATGGCTCACTGGTCACTGAAAAGTATGCATGTCAGGAAAAGAAAAAAATGCATGAAAAGCTCATGAAGTGGAAAGTCAAAGTTTTGACATACTTACTATGAGGTTTTTTTTTCAGGCCTTACTTTTCAGACTTTTTCTTTGTGCGGGGAAAAGGGCTTCCAGGGAATTGGAAACCAAAACTATGAAATCACTGCCTGCATGCATGAGCCACACAGCCTCAGAATGACGGACTGCCCGTTTATCACCGCCACACTCTGCTTGGATTTTAGTGGCGGTCGCAGTGATGTACAGGCCTTCTGCAACCGAGGAGGGCATTTTGGTATACAGAGAGACGTTTGGTTTTGTAACAAATTAGCCGTTGGAGTAAACAGTTAATTTAAGCCCCGCAGCAGAAATGTAGAGCCGTCAAACAGTTTACGAATCCCCATTCTTTCAGTGTGCCCACATGAGTGAGAGAACAGAAGCCGAGGGGGAAAATCCTCAGAGGCACAGAGAACACTGAAAAAGGAGTTGCTTGTCATTTTGATGGTTCCTGGACAGGTCAGACACGAGATGAATTAGCAAATAATTCTTAAGGTTTGTTGAAACTGGCTTGAATTATCAGATAATTTAGCCGGAATTCAACAAGTTACTGATTATAGAAAAGTATACAAAGTTAGTGCTACATATTTTTCATGGCAGCTGTTATATTGTCTGATGTAGTTATCTGCTGACTTCTGACGGAGACAGAACCCATTGTTTCAGCGACTGCCCCAAAGCAGCAAATCTTTACATTCAAGTGACAAAGCCCTCTACTGGTTGTAGTAACTATGATGAGAGCAAAGGAGGAATTTAAGTGATGTAATAGAGTGACAAGGTCCTTGTATGATGTAGTCAGAGTGGATGGATAGATCAACAGAACATTAGAGTTTGACAGTCGACTGCTGTATCCTACTTCCAACCAACTGTCAATGTTGGTTGTTCCCTAGACTTAGTCCCCGAAACCTGGTTCCCCAAACCAAGTGTTTATGATTGTAACCTTGGCAACAGAAGTCAACAAAGTAGTAATTCTAACCCAAACCAGTATGTTTCAGGCATCTTAACTTAGGGTTAGGGTTAGGTGGTCAGGGTTAGATTAAAACAGACCCTGATGTGTTTGCCCTGGTGTGAAAACTCATTCGAGCCATGGTAGGGACCAAACAACCACACCAAGACCATTTTAAAAGGTGGGACTCTGTCTGTTTAACTACTGATAAATCCATCTGCTGATCATGAAATCAGGAAATGATCTTATAACTTATCAGTATAAGACATGTACATATTCATTTATTAACATGCATGCAGGGCAGTACAGTTTTTTTTTTCTTGATTAACAGGTCAAATACTCTTCAAATGTCTGTGCTTGTATTCTGCTTGTGTATTTTGCCAGTTAATTAAGTCCATTGAAAAGTTTGGGACAGTGATCCTATAGTATTAAAGTGATATTCCACTCCTAGATGATACTCAATATGTACTCATCCCTATGCCGATGTGATGATGGGTGAAGGTCTTCAGTTCACAAAACAATCCTGGAGTTTCAGCAGAAAACAGGGTTGCAGCTAATGGCAGTGAATGGAGACCACGGATAAAATGAAGAACACAAAATGTCTCCATCCTGCTTGTGTGGTGTAATCCAAGTGTCCGCGAGCCACGACATTAAAATGTAATCACAAAGACGCCATTTACACCATGTTTTTAGCAGAAATATCAACTGTAGCATGTAGCAGGTAGCATGTAAACATGGCGTCGATCTTGTGATATTTTCACACGTGCATCCATTAAGACATATACGAAATCTTGCAATACATCGATGCCATGTTTACATGCTACCTGGGAGGCAACAGTTGACATGTCGCGGACACTTAGATTACACCACACAAGCAGGTTGGAGACATTTTGTGTTTGTTTTGTGTTCTTTTTTTAACGTTTTATCCGTGGTCACCATTCACTGCCATTATACTGGATTTGGCTGCAACCCTGTTTTCTGCTGAAACTCCAGGATTGTTTTGTGAACTGAAGATCTTCACCCATCATCACATCGGCATAGTGGTGAGTACATACTGAGTGGATTATCATGTAGGGATGGAATATCATTTTAAGCCCTGAATCATTACTGTATGAAACGCCTGCTTTTGGTCCTGTCTCTACCTGTTAGTCATTATTCATAACATGCACTCAATTTTCAGTCTAATAATACCACTAATGCTGAGTTATATGTTTGTAAGCTCTTTGCAACACCAAAGAATGGGAATATTCACATCAGAAGCACTAAAATGCTGCAAAACTTCTGTCAGTTACCAGAACTGGATTTCCCCCAGTCACTAAAACTGTCCCATGAACTAGTCAGTCTCTATGTCTTCATCTTTACTCCTCTTGATGTGTTTGTATTACTCTGGTCAGGATCAGATGAACCAGACTGCAGGTGTGAACACACCCTAATTGCTCATTTTAACTCAAAACCATAGTCTCACCATGATTGGAGGGCACAGACAAAGAATTTTATCCTGCCAACTGTGGCAGTGTAGCTCATCCTAAAATTATTCTATGTCTTAAATGATGTACTAACCTCAGAACAAAATACCAGAGGGGAAACTGAAACTGCTCACAACATGTCTGTGGATTATCTTGAGTAACCATGCCATGATTTTGGAGAGAGACACTGCTGTTAGAATTTTTCAAATGCATGTTTTTGGTGTTATGACCTACACAAGCTGAGTCCCACTTAGTCCCAATTTATTGTAATTGAAGTCAGACATCTCTATGGCTGATATCTCCAAAACTCTGCAACTTACACCAAAAAAGTCTACACAGACAAATAGCACTGCAAGCCAGGGGGGAAATCTGTATTTTGGGGATGAACTGTCTTTTTATTATGAAGCGTCACCAAACACTACTCCAGTAGCGGCCTCACTTGTCCTACCCAATAACACAAAGCATCTGCATCAATCTCTGGACCATCCAATCAGCTCACAGATCATCTTTCTTCCAGACTATGAGCTCATCATCACAATAACACGAGCAGCCTTCTTGTTACAGTGGAGCAGCAGCAGCAGACAGCTGTATTAAACAATACCACCCACTCACTGTGGAACCTCCACGCACTCGCTCATTAGTGACCACTGATGGCTGCAGATTGGGAGTTTGTAGGGGTAATAATAACCTGAAAGGGACCCTCCTCCTCCCCCTCCTCCCTCTCCTCCTCCTCCTCCTCCTCTCTGTCTGTCTCTGGCTCTCTCTCCCTCCCTGCTGGGTTTTATCAGCGGTCCTGGTCAATGTCCTCCTGTCATGTCTTGATGTGATTTATGTCACAGGCTGTGAAGTCGACTTATCTCCCTCCTCTCCCAATTCTCTCAATCCTCCCCTCCTCCGCCTCCCCCACCTCCTGCGCTGCCCTACGGAGGGCCGGCTCCCTCCGTCTCAGCCAGCCTGGCTCCTCCGGCAGGGACGGGGAGGAGAGGGTCGGTGGGGGGAGGAGTGAGAGGGAAATTCATTACCAGAAATCCACCTGTTCTGTAAAATGTGTAAATATCTGTACAAAAACTTTTGTTGTTGCTGCAGAGAGAGCTGTTTGCAATCTGACAGATCAGCTCAAGTGATGTGACTGGAGTCAACGTTGGACATGACAACCGCAGGCTAAAAATGAACAAATCTGTAGGTGTGGATTTAACTCTGTAGCCTGCTCCTCCTCTCTGCTTGAGGTTAGCAGCCCGAGGCTACGTTAGCTGCAACTAGCACAATACGACCAAATCTCTGTCAGTGATCGAGTTGCTAAATTTGTGGAGTACTTTTGACATTGTAGTCTGACAGCAAACACTCCTGAGCAGCTGTGTGTCTGTTTACAGTGCAGCCAAACAAACTCACACTGTTAAAAAGTCAATTGCAAATCAAATTTAATGTCGTGCTGCACACAGAGGAAGCAGTTTTCCAGCAGTTCTTGTGGAATTTAGTGGAAGCATTTTTTGACTGTGGTCAAACTCTAACCTCCATGACACATATATTGCAATTACATGGCTACTCTGCAATAAAAGCCACCCTGTGATTCACCAGTTTAATGTCTTTAATGTGAAGCAGCTGTAGTAGGAAATGTTGGGTTAGCATTAGCATTAACTTAATGTATCTCTGGGGACCCCATTTACAACTGGTATTAGAGTGTGATACATGTCAGTAAAGGTAGACATGTGTCATGAATGCGTTTACAAGAGGGGGTAAATAATTACGAAAATGCCTGGACAGCGTTTCATAAAGTTTATAAAGTTTCCTCTAACTCAACAACTCTCAAACCTCTGTGATTCTTTTTAAGGGAGTCTGGGGCTGATTTGCCGCCACCTCCAATTTCTCACACGCAGGTTTGGATCTGAAGGACCAAGATCAGATCATTTACAGGTTACATTAATACCAGGTGTAAATGGGGTGTTTGGTACCGCTGTAGGACAGTGGACAGGTAACACTGAGTCTGGCAGAATCCACCGCCACCAATAAGAACTATTATGCATTGCGGTCACTTCTGAATATCAACCATGCTTGAGAATTGGGACAATATAAGTCCTTCCAAAAAAACTTTAAAACGAACACTCTAATTTAAATTTTGCAATGAAACTGTATTCTTTCAGGATTTATATATTTGAAATATATGTCATATATGAAATGGTTTGATTTCATTTTTTCTATTTCTAAATTTGTTCTGTGCCAGAAAACAGCCTTGTCCCAGACAAAAAAACTGAATTGGTTAAATTCTTTAAACATTAGCGATAATATTCAGAATATTTAATAAACTGAAATAACACACTAAGGACTTTATAAAAATACTTTTCCTTAAACCAGACCATCGAGTTGTTAAGGAGCAGTATTTTACTTTGGGGTAAAGCAAATAATTGAGTTGAAAAACTGGAAACTTTTAAGTTAACCTGCTTTAAATTTCAGTTGAATTGATGCAAACTGTTGATTATTAAGTGCATCTGACTTAAAGCAATTGTGTTTTTATTAGTTATTATCTTAATCTGGAAAAAAAAACTCTTTTCATATGTATGTTACCAATTGAAGTAATTGTTTAAAGTTGGTCCAACAATTCTCTTTTTTTTCCTCAGTGTGAAGTTGACATCTATGATTGAGGTGACATAACTCTTAGTTCTCTAAATAAATAAATAAATAAATAAATAAAAATAAGTATGTAAGTCAGGCCACACAGTCAAAAAGTCTGAACACACCCCTGTATCTGGTGTCAACTCTGTCAGAGTAAAGTTTTTTTTCTGTTGTATTCATTAAAAATATGTTCATCAGGATTTATAAAATGAGTTTACGTCAGCCACAAAATGTCATGGTACACCTAATGTGTTCTTCATGTTATAAAAGATTTTGTTTCTGACAGAGTTGAAAAAATTCAAGATCTCACTCAAGATTACATCCTAAAATGATTCTATGTGTAGCTCTAACTGTTCTTTTGCAAACACTAAGAAAGTTTGTTGACTCATGGAGGTTTTTTTTTTTTACCTGTTCAAAACGCTTATTATTGAATAAAATGATGTACTAACCTCAGAACAAAATACCAGAGGGGAAACTGAAACTGCTCACAACAAGGTCTGTGGATTGTCTTGAGTAACCATGGTTTGGTTATGACCTACACAAGCTGAGTCCCACTTAGTCCCAATTTATTGGAGAGAAGGCAGACATCTCTACCAAAACTCTGCAACTTACACCAAAAAAGTCTACACAGACAAATAGCACCACAAGTTGAAAAAATTCAAGATCTCAGTCGAAAAAGTGTTATTTAGTTCAGCCCGTTACAAGCTTTAACATCCAAGTGTTTGATCTTATAAAATATATTTTCCAGCACAAATGAATAGTAAAAAAACAAAAAAAGGAAAAACCTAAAAACACAGTTTTGTCCCACTTCTCAAGAACGAGTCCATTGCAGAAAAAATGCAAACCATAAGTGGTATAACACATGGGGGTTGATTTCATGAAAATCTTTTAGGATTATACACATATTTTAACATCTACATATCTTTGAAGTTATTTATGAACATCATTTCTCGGGATTGTATTGACCCTTTTTTGAGCCCATATCCATGTGTGTGTGTGTGTGTGTTTCCCATCCTCTTGTCTCTCCTTCCTCTGGCCTTTGATGTGCTTTTAAAGTGGCCCGAGCTCTCTCTGCTTTCCCTCTCACTTGACAATTGTTTATTAGTTTTGAAATGGTCTTAGAGGACCGTATGTGTCTCTCAATGGCATACTTAAAGAGAGAAGAACTGGCTCCAAGACAAAGAGAGTCAGATGATAGGAAGTGGAGGAGAGGCAAAAAAAAAAAATGAGGGAGCACCGCAGAAAACTGTTTATGACTTTTATCTGGCTTATTATGGAGCAGGATAAGCATGCGCGACAAAGGAACGGATAGAGAGGAGACACGAAGAGCAAGAGAAGAGAGGATGAAGAGAAGGCAGTGCGAGAGTGTGAAAGAGAGAAGGAGCAATGAACAGCAGAGGAGGAGAAGAAATACATACAAGGAGAGAATAAGTGAGAGAGATGCCAGACCACCCAGGTGTCCCGCTGCTCACTGGTTGGTCTCTGGTTGGTCCGTTGCCAGTTTCAGGTTTGATCCTGTGAGTCAGCATCCACAGCAGCATGACTCTGCAGCTGGATCACAGAGTTAACATGTGCACTGTGTCTCTTTAGTGTTCTCGTCTTGTAGAGCGACATGCAATGCTCCATCTGAGGTTCCAGAATTCAACACTTGCAGTTCCTCTCTGAGCAGCCAAAGAAAAGTTATAGTTTTATCTTTGTTCTCTGCCCCCTCCTGTCTGGGTAAACATGGAGCAGAGATTAGTACAAAATTCCACTTAAATTTTAATGTCTTCCCGCCCACTTGATAAGTTTGCATTGCATTTGTGCACTGAAAGACCCAATGGTTTGTTTTTTCTTGACTCTGTGAGTGTGGGCACCAATCAAAACCACAGGAGACCAGTCAGGCTTCAAAAAGGCTGGAGCCTTCAATTAATAAAAGCAACTTCAGCTCGGTGTCTTTTTATGAAACTTTGTCCACATTGGACGATTCCACCTGTAATGTCAGTGATCTATGCATGTCAGTGATCTGTGTGTCCTACATCATTCAGATGTGGAGGTGGTAAAAGTACGCAAATTCTTATTCGCAAATCTCTTATTCGCAAATCTCTTATTCCTACTCAAGTAGAAGTACAGAAAAAAAAACAGACTGGGTAAAAGTAGAAGTGCTGATTCCACTACTGTTACTCAAGTAAAAGTAAAAAGTACAGGCTGTGAAATGTAGAAAAAAGTAAAAGTAAAAAGCTGTCCTGTGAAGGACATTTCTACTGTTTCTGTACTGAACCTCATCTTTTCTCTGCAGTTGAGTCTCTATCTGTCTTTTGTCTTGTTTCATCTTCTTGTGTCTTGTTATGTTGTTTTCTTACTGTGTCATTTTCATTTTGTTGCATCATTTTCACCACGTTACATTGTTTTTGTCTTGTTTCGTCACTTTCATCCTGTTACATCTTTTACGTTTTTTCTGCTTGTCACATCATTTTCGTCTTGCTAGACTTTTACGTTATTTTCTTCTTCTTGTCTTTTTTGTCTTTTATGTTGTTTTTGTTATGTTGCATCATTTTCATCTTGACCTGGGACTTGAGTGCAAAATACATGTAACATGTGACATCAAGGCGGGAATGTCAACACAGACACCAAATTTAAAATCTCCAGTATACAGTGAAATATAGAGAGGTTTACCTGGTGGTGAGGCTTAATCAGCACTGTGTGAACTTGTTCAGCGAGGGCTTGAGTGTAACAGATATGCAGAACTCCAGCTTATAATGTGCCATAGTTGCTGTGTGCTGATACTGAAGAAAGCAATCATTTTTAAAACTTTAACACTGTTGCATGTCACTTCCATCTGTGAGCTCTCATTTCCTGTCATCTCTCCACTGTAGACAATCTAATGGAAAGTGTAATAATTAGCAGAGTAATAATATGAAACCTGCAACTGTCTAAAATCAGAGGAATTGTACAGCAGAATTATAAAGTATACTATATAGAGGGTTAGTCATGACTGAGTCAGGTAAAACACAAAGGTCCAGAACAGCCACACAGGTCTACTTGGTCTACTTATTCTAACTGATTAAAGCTCTGCTCTGGTTAAAGTTGGGTGGAGCTAAAACACGCTACATGTGCCGATCTCTCTGTCTTTTTTTCCTTGCAACCCAACTAATTGCAGCAGCTTCTGTTCTGATTTGGAGCCATACGAGTAAAACTGACACATTCTATACTGTGTACTCAGAAGAAGTACAAATCTAACTGCCCCCGACCTTTTCTCCACGGTCGAGTCTCCCTCTCATGTGTTTCATCTTGTTACATTGTTTTTGTCTTGTTATGAACTGTTAAGTCTTTTATCTGGTTACATCTTGTTGCGTTACATATAGTTATGTTGTTTTCTGTTTGTTACGTCTTTTACGTCATTTTTTTCTTGTAACATTTTGTTACACATTTTATGTTGTTTTCCTTGTTACATCGTTTACTTAGTTTTCATCTTGTTATGTCTTGTATGTCATTTTTGTCTCGCTCTGTCTTTGTCTCGTGTCGTTTTCTGTGTTGTGTTGTCTCCTATGTTACGATGTTTCCAGCTTGTTACATCTTTTACATTATTTGCATCTTGTTATGTCGTTTTCATCGTATGTCTTTTATACAGTTTTTGACTTTCATGACTTACACTTTTTCCCCATTTTGTTACATATTGTTTGGTTATGTCTTTTGCATTGTTTTTGTTTTGTTATGTCTGTAGTTTACAACTTGTTATGTCATTTTTGACTTGTCATATCTTTTACATCATTTTTATCTTGTTACATCCTGTTACATGTTTTGTGTCATTTTTGTCTTGTTACATCTTTTTAGGTTGTTTTTGTTTTTCTTGCATTAAAACTAAAGTAAAAAGTACATATATTTGTTTTGGGACTAAAAGTAAAAAGTTGTAAGAAAAATAAAATAGTAACAAGGAGCACAGTAACAAGGTGTGAAATATTTATACTTGGTTCTTTCCCATCTGTGTAACCATGGCTGCTGGGACGCTTTAAAGTGTAAGTTAAAGTATACAGAAATGTAACAGTATCTACAGTTACAGTGCATAGTTTTCTTCTGGTCAATCTGAACGCATGATTGGCTTTTTAAAGTTTGGGATGAGTCAATCATTCCACCATTCATACTATTCAGTCAAAATTCAGCACATTTCAATTACTGCTAATCGCTCTGAGAAAACAAATCTCCATCAGGTCTTCAGCATATTTTACTCATCCTTCTTCCCTGAACATCCTTCTTCCTTGACTTTCTCCTGTCATCCCCTCTCTGAACTCTATCCCTCACTTTCCCCTCTTCTTTATACCTCTCCCCTCTCCTTTCCCTCCTACCCCTGCCTTCTTGTTCTTCTCCACGCTCCAGCCTTTCCCCATCCCTCTTCCCTTCCTATTCCTCTTCTCTGCCACCCTCAACAGGTCCGTCCGCTGATCATTTTTCAGCCCGGCCTCAGCCGTGGCGGCGGCTGTCCCTTATCGGCCCGTGAAGAGGCTAAGAAAACAGCGTGATGTGGGATCCTTATAGGACTCGATGGTGTAATTGCCTAATTGCTTTTTTTTCTCCCGTCGGGGAGTTCTGCTTTCTGTCAGACAGGCAGGAGCCCATAAACACTGGCCAGCTATTCCCAGCATCTCCCTCAATGTCACCGTTTTGTGCACTTTGATTGGCTTAACTCAGAGCCAGGGCCTATTCCTCATTGGCTCCTCCCAGGATGAATGGCCCCGCTGACAGCCAATGGGGCCACAGCAGGGTGAGAAGGGTGAGCGAGAGAGTAAACAGCATTTTTCTGGAGTCAGGGACATGCAGGGCTCTCTTTGTTGGGAATTCCAAGTAATATTTCCAGTTTGGGTTCCCAGGAGACCTAAAGGCGTTCAGAATTGTAACCCAACGATAAGACAGTTAACCATTAATGGGAGCAACAGCAAGATCTGAGCTGTTTCTATGCACATGCACATTTGTAAAACATCTGAGGCTTTCAGGGTGTTTTAAGTGACAATTACTCCTTAAACTTTACAGAAGACAGGCAGATTGGAAGTTGCAGGGTGTTACATGAAGGCCGTGGCCTAGAAACAGGGCATAAATCAGGCCAAAGTCTCTGCTTCTCACTATCTCCCTCCTCCAACGCTCACTCTACTCGAGCACACTCACTTCATCCAAGGCCAAGCAATCTGTCTGCCGAGGCGGAGAGGAGCTCGCTGAAACATTTGAGAGAAGAATGCCTAATATTGGCCATCTCAAAACCATCCTTTATCCTATTAGCTTGAATGAAGATAGATGTGAACATTGTATATGTTCACATCAGTGGTGGACTGAGGGGATGGGGCGAAAAAATATCAGATGCGCCCGCCTGCTGAAACTTGTGATGCATTTATGGTGAAACAGCCCATATGACACTGCATCAGGTTTTCTCCACTGGAAGGCATGTTAGAAGGCACTTTTCCCCATTTGTCTACTGCAAGGGCACCCTTAAGGGCACTTTATAATGTTTTGTCCACTGGAAGGGCATGCTAGAGGGCACTTTTCCCCCATTTTATGGCAGTTTATCATTTTTTACCCACTAGAAGGGCACCCAGAGATTACTCTCCCATTTTGTCCACTGAAAGGCCACCAAGAAAGCAAGAAGGCAGTTTGTCATGTTTTATCCACTGGAAGGGCACCCTAGAGGGCATTTTTCCCATTTTGACCCTGGAGAGCACCCTAAAGGCATTTTTTTTCTCATTTTGGCCACTAGAGGGACATCCTTGAGGGCACTGTCCCTCCTTTTGTCCACTGGAAGGGCACCCTAAAGGGCACTTTTTTCCCATTTGGTTCACTGGAAGCCACCTTAGAAGGCACTTTTTTCACATTTTGTCCACTGGAAGGGCACCCCAGAAGGTAATTCTTTTTTCCCATTTTGTCCACTGGAGGGGCACCCTAGAGGGCACTTTTCCCCATTTGGTCCACTGGAGGGCACTTTATACAGCACTTGTTTCTCATTTTGTCAACTGGAAGGATATCCTTGAGGGCAGTTTATCATGTTTTGTCCACTGGAAGGGCACCCACTCTTCTCCATTTTGTCTACTGGAAGGCTATCCTTGAAGGCACTTTTTCCAATTTTTGACCACTGGAGTGGCACCGTAGAAGGCACTTTTTCCCATTTTGCCCCCTGGAAGGGCACCCTATAGATCACTTTTCCCCCAGTTTGTCCACTGAAAGGCACCCTAGTGGGGCAACTGCCCTCCTTGCACCCCCTTTGAGTCCACCAGTGGTTCACATGGCCATCAGTTTTAAACTGTTCCATCGGTAGTGGTGTGTAAGTCTGCAGAACTAAAAATGGAGACAGGTAGCGACAAAGACGAGAGAATCGAAGACAGAAATAGCTTGAGAAAGAGAGAGAAACACAGTACCAGAACGTTTTTATCAGCAGAGCCACACACTGATGGAGGGGAGGAAGCCTGTGGGCATCCTGTCATGGAGGCAAACGCACACAGGAAGCAGGTTGGTACAGACAGGAAGCCAGCCGCAACACAACAACAAGGCTCACACAGTCCTGCACCAACGCTGCTGATACACAAACAAACAAATCAACTCACAGACAGGCGTGCGTCAGTGTGTCTGCCTGTTAGTCTGGCAGTCTGTCTCTGTGTGTGTGTGTGTATGAGTGTGTATGTATATGTATACAATATGCAGGGAGCAGGTCGGGAGACTGGGCACTCGAGTGTGTTAACACTAGAGAAGTGCAGCAGGTTGTGAGAGTGAGACTGGAACACTTAACAAGAGGTAAACCTCTCCATCAGGTCAGAGGTCACACAGCAGCATATTTCATTTGGTTTGGTAACACGTCAAGGTGTTTGTAATAAGTGTTAGTTAATAGATAATAATGGCCTAATAAGATGCTCATTAACATGTGTTATTAAGACTATAATTTACTGTCAATAATAGCAGAATAAACATGTTTAGTGTGAGATTATAAGACATATTTGGGAACTTGTAAGAAACTTGTTAATAGTTCATAAACTTCAGAATGTTAATATAGGCCTTATGAGATTCATATAACTGTTTATAACAGTATTACATATATTTATTAAGTTTAATAAACCTAATTAAGATTTTTTTTACATACTTTATTATGCATTTATTAGCAGTAAATTTTGTACTTATTAACAGTTAACTGTGGATTTTGGGGGTACCAGATCTAAAGTGTGATCAGTGCTTATTAAGGTTTGTAAATCCTTTATTATGCACTTATTAACAGGTGACTATGTCTTTCCCCCCCTAATTATTAGTATTTAGAGACTGTTGCCTTTATTGGACAGCTGCACAGAGAAGCGAGAGGGAGGGGAGTAAGAGCTGATGTCCCGAGCTGTTCTGGTACCCAGTAGACGACACTAAACACTCTCAAATGAACTTTATTTATAAAGCACCTTTCATACAAACATGCAGCCTGAAGTAGGGCTGGGCGGTATGACCTCAAAATTATATATAAACCTATAATCTCACAAAAAATATGTCTATTATGATATTATTAACACACATATATAATGTTATTAACATATATTAATGTTAATAAGCATAATATATGGGCTTTATTATCTATTAGTTAATGCTTATTATAAGTAGTAGTAGTTTGTCTTTATTGGACCACTGAATGAGGGGGAGAAAAGACAGACATACACATGAAATAAGACAAGGTTTATGACATTGCTTAACGTTGCAAATACATTAGTATGTTGGCACGAGTGTGTGTGTGTGTGTGTGTGTGTGTGTGTGTGTGTGTGTGACAACAACAGAGGGCACACAAGGAGAGACCTTGAGACATCCTCAAACTCTTGGGTTCTTTCCTGTATTGTTACTGTACACTGTCTCTAATTTGATATGTACATATGATAAAAAAAAAAAATCCCCTCACACACACACACACACACACACACACTGTCATGTTTCCATCACTTCAGAGGACATGACATTGTCTTACATTAATTTCCTGGGACCAGGTTTTCAAAAGTTTTAAACCAGATCAGAATTATACAGACTTTTTTTTTTTGCTATCGGAGATAAAAACTGATCTTGTAGGTTTTGTCCTGGTTTTTCAAAGACTTTACAGATAGGATCATTCAGATCTATCTAGATTACAGAATCTAGATATGCAGTCTTTGGGTCAGCCTCCATCTGTTGGCCATAGTAACTTTTCATTAACACAGACATGACAATGCTGGGAGGTGGATTTTTATTATTTTTTATTATTATTGATCAAATGACCCTCATTAAAATAATGTTCACTAGAACATCTCTCATTGGCCATCCAGCTGGTCCAACTGCCTGCACAGGTGTCAGTGTAGGTCAGAGTCTACTTGGGGCTTCCACCACAGTGAGGAACCTTGCATCCTTTAGTGATGTTATGACGCCTGATACATGTGAGAATTATAATGCATGTTGCACTTCTGGAGGAAAAAATGTGAAATCCTTGTTTTGGTACCGATCCATTTTTACACAACAGCTTGAGTTTGTTTGGTGTTCTAACTGAAAATATTGGTTTATGGAAATGGTTTTGGCATGATCTGTGTTACTTTAATACGCAAGGAATTAATAAACGAATGATGAAATATGTCCCATGAGCTCTACATGTCTCTAGATCCACGGTGAATCCATGATGAATCCACCCTGCTGGTGGGATCAGGATAATCCAGATTTTTTAGCTCCTTGGAGTTTTGAAATACCCAAAATAACACTTGATCTGGATTTTGGGTAGCATTGGATCACCAAATCCATATCCCAGTTTTGCAGGATCAGGATCATATATCTTGGTTTTGAAATACCCAAATTTGAGATGTAATCCTGTCCAGATATTTCTGATCTGGATTAAGAGTTTGGAAATATTGGCCCCGGGAGACCTAACCCCAACCCTGACCATAAATAAACCAAGTCTTGGCTTTATATTTTATTTTAAACTTCATGATTTACATTATGAGGACTTGCACCTTCACACTTTATGGTCTTGTACCCTGGAGACAGCCTCACTCTATAAACTGTACACTCTCATACACACCTGTGTACAGACAGGTTCACATTCACCACAGAACCTCAGTCATTGACACTTGTTCACTTTATTCTTCCTTCTTATTATCACACTCTGTCCCCCTCCGTCCGCTCTCCTCCATCCTGCTGTGTGGGGTTTGAAATATTTATCCTCCGTCTCTGCTTGTTTGACGTCCCGGGTTTATTCATCGCTCTGGGTGGCCTGGACCGCGCTGCCAGCTCCTGATGCTCTCTGGCTCGGCTATAGAGAGGACACTACATTATTCTCAGTCACACTAATATGTGCACCTACATCAGTGCTTTTTATACTTCAGCAAGCAGTGCAAGGGGAGTGAAACTGCAAGTGACAAATTTCTATTTTGTTCAGTCGAGTAATAACCTCGCAATCTTCGGCAGCGTGGATGTTCCTATCCCTCAAGATGAAGCTGTTCCTCTGACTTTGGTTTTACAATTGTAAGTCTCTCTCATCCTGGAGATAGAACTTGGTATTTATAAAGCAGCAGGTCCTCCAATAGAAAATCAGAGCAACTGTGCTTTGATATACTGTGGAATGATGACATTTCTAAGGCTAGATAGCAAACAGTCACCTGAATGATCATCCAGGAGACACAAAGCAACAAGAGCGCTCTCTGATCATTTCTACTGGTAACACTTTATGATAAGGGTCCATTAACATTAACATTAGTTAATGAAGTAATAAACATTAACTAACAGCTAGTTAACTAATGTGTCTAGTAATCATTTCCTGATAGTATTCATGTTAGCTATGGTATTAATTCATGCATTATTCAAGAGTTTACAAAGATGCTATTGGCATTAGTTAATACTGTAATAAGCTACAAGCTACAATAAGCATTACATAACGTTAACAAAGTCTCAACAAACTCTCTAATAAATGTTAGCAAGAGACATTTGTTAATAGCTTATTATAGCAATAATTGACTGTTAGTTAATGCTTATTAAGACACATTAGTTAACTGTTAGTTAACTGTTAGCTTGTTAATACATTAGCTAATGATAATTGGTGGGCACTTATTGTAAAATCTTAGCCTTTTTTCTCACCACCTGACAAATGTCATCCAAAACTCTATTCCTGATGCTGCTGAAAACTCAGAAGACAATATGAATATTTGAAAATCTCTGTTTACGGTCAACTCAAGGGCAGTGTCAGAAATTCTGACTACGATGGACAATTTCATACCTCCCAACTTCCGTCCAATGCTAACTATCAGTACCAATGCTGTAAGGAAGGAAAAGGAAGGTGTGGAGGTCAGGGGTGGGTGGGTGTGTATTACATCAAATTTCATGCAGGAAGCAGGAGCTCATTTTCTCTTCACCCACAGGCTTTTGAAGAGCTGATGTGAAGCTCATACTGTGGCAGCTCCAGCCATCACCATCTTGGTGGCACCTGACTTGGCTAAGTCCCGGCTAATCCAAAAATGGGGAAAGATGTGAAACGTGAGTGGAGCTGAGGCGGCTGAATGCAGTGGCTGGCTAGCAGCTAGCCACCTGTGACCACATCCACCTGTCAATCAAAGTGGCCATGCACCTAATTATGTAGAAATTGAAGTATTAATATAATCTAAATAGGTGAGTTGTATAAAAATTCAGCCCCCGTACAGTTGTCATTAATGAGTTGGCTATAGAGACCAACACTGTTTTTTTTTTTTTTTTTTAACCAAGTTTATCCCTGCTGCAAAGTTGGATATTGTATATCTTTTTAAAACAGAATCTTTAAAGTCAAGAAAGTCGGGCGGACGTTTAGCTCAGTGGGTAGAGCGTCCGACCCATGTGTGGAGGCTGTGGTCCTCTGCAGCGGCCGCTGGTTCGACTCCCGCCCTCGGCCCTTTGCTACGTGTCATCCCCTCTCTCTCTGCCCTGTTTCCTGTCTACTCTTCAGCTGTCACTATCAAATAAAGGCACAAATGGCCAAAAAAATTAACTTTAAAGTCAAGAAAGTCTCATGTTGTTGTAGGTTTGTTGTTGTTTAGTTTAGTTTTAGTGGAAACTGTACGTCATCAACACTAATCTCGCCGCCCCTCGTAACTTTATCTTACCTGAGGTGTTTTATCCAGCGACTCCTGGTGCTTTTAACAGCCAGGAAAAGAAAGAACGAGTAAGAACTGCTGTTGTGTGGCTTCATCCTGGTACAAAAAGGCACAGCTTCAGAGCTTAGCTTCAAATTTAGCTCTTGCAGGAAGAATATTAAGACGTCACTTATGCAACTTCTGGGTGTGCAGTCTTTCTAATTAAGTTTCTCCACACACTGACACTTCAAGAGTTTTATGACAAACTGCAACTGTCCTGACTTGAAAAATTATCTTTTAAATTGACAAACGTCATATGTATAATTCGTGGCACAATTAAAAAAATATTTAGTCTTTTTTTCTTCTGTGTCAGGTAGTTGGAACTGAAGTGAGCTGAAGTGAACTGCTGGGCTGATGTGGACTGAGAGAGTCGCTGAAGGTATGTTTGTAACTGACTGTTAGGGAGGGTGAGGGGAGGAGGAGGTGATGTTATTCATAGTGTTGGAGGGCCACGGCTGCAGCACATCACTGAGCCATGTTTTATATATTCAGTACTACATCGTTTTTCAGCAACTATTTTCTTTCCCCTTTTCCTTTACACACACTAACAGTTTTAACAGCCCCCCTGATATATAAGTAGCTATAATCAATTTTATAAGATTAAAAATAGATCACATCACATCACAGTAGGTGTTATTCCACAGATAACTGCCCCCAGCTCTACAGAGCTTAAGTGTCTTTCATGGTTTTATTGTCTGCAATCTTACTTTTTTGGTTCACTGTCATGACTCATCAGCACTGTTTGCAGTAGACAACTGTTTTCTGTCAAAAAGTTCTAACACCTCACTGTTCCGTACCTACACAGCAGGACTGACATTCATCAGGTAGCCACAAACATGACTTCAAATGAGTCATAACCGTCTGTGGTTCAGTGTTGCCTCCAGGTAACATACCCATTTTTACCTTTTACACTCACTAAATACATTCTCAAGAGGCAGGACCCTGAGGAAACCAATAGTAGTGCTTTAATTTGTCACATGACTCTGGAGGTCATATTGAATCCCCTTCTTTCCTCAAATGGCTCGATCATCTCTCACCATAAAAATGGTCTGAAAGTGTTTTTTTGTCATTTTGTCATTTTCCAACCTGGAAAGAACTGGATTCACATGAATTGATTTTGAATTGCTTAATGTACTTTATTTTATAAAAAACATAGTAGAAAACAGTTCAAATGTAAATGTTACCTGGAAGTAACACTGTACCATTATGGAATCCCACCATGGTATTTTTGGAAATGTGATTTTAGGTTTATATACTGTTCAACCAATATAAGACAAAGTGTAAAATGCACTGATAATTATTGTGATTTTCTGTGTAACTCATAAGCAGTGAGCCACAGTTGGCAGCAACACAACAAATGGTTGCAACATAACTGTTTGTCAGGAGACCAGGAGACTGAAAACAAGCGTTTAAAACTAACACAGATGATCAAACACTGAAATGTGACTCAGTGTCTTGTTTTGAGGAGGTTCTGATCATCTGGTTTGATAGATTATTGATGTAAAGTTTGCTCAAATATGTTCTTTAACGCATTCATTCCACAGTGGTACAGTGTTGCCATGGGTAATGTTCAGACAAAAGAAACTTAATAGTAATGTTTTTCCATTTCAAATGGCATATCTAATTTAATCATTTAAAACTAGTTTGGCAAGTGAATATTTTCCACTGCTATAGCACTCTTTTTTCATTTCTTATTATTATGGTATGCCACTGCTTTAAGGTAACACAGTCTGAAGTTTACCCTTAAAAAATTCTGTTGACTTTGTGAATTTTATGACAAAAGACATTACTTTTTTTTCATACCTGTTGCTCCGTGGTGGACGTGTGCAAAGACATCAGTCATAAGAACTGTGAGGTGATAATATGTCAGTGTTGTGTTAACAGCTTGTCTCTGGTGCCCCCAAGTGGCCAAAAACAAAAATCAGTTGATACAGTTTAATTGAATGTTAAGTCCACCTCTACATGTTATGTTTTTAAGTTAAACTTTCAAAATAAAATGTTACTAAGGGACAGAATAAGAGCAGGAGGGAGCACTACAAAACGTGAAATATTGCACATTTGTTTCTTACACACTTGCATATGTCCATGTGTGTGTGTGTGTGTGTCTCCTGGGCTACCCCACAGTGTGTATCTAAACATGGGCACAGGTCCAGCAGACATTCTGAAGTAGCCACACAGCACCAATGCTCCACCCTCCCATCAAAGCCCTGCTTCAGTCTCCCACGCCCATGCCAGGTCTGAGTCCAACGACCGAGGTTTAGTGACACGTGCACACACACACAACCACACACACACAGCGCTCAGACACATGCACCAGGTACCTATGGACACACACAGGGTGGGAAAAAGGAATGGAGAGTCAGCTCAGTATTTTCCACGTGCACATACACACACACGCAACCTTATCTGGAGATCAGCAGAGGACTGGCTCACTGGTTGGCAGAGGAAGTCTTCGCACCCTTATTTGATGAGGTCATTCACTGCAGCCACAGACGGAGCTGCTCATGTTGGTGCTGGGCGGGTCGGTCATTTACATTCAGGATAATGTATTAAACTGATTTGTAGGCTGTGGTGGAAACTACTTCATGCAGTATCAGGCTGAATGCACAGCTGTCAGTATATGTACAATATGACAGACTCAAAGCCTCTTAAGAGCCACTATATAATCCTGTGAGCCACTCCTGCAAAAGCCACCTGCATCACCTCTGAGCTGTGTCCAATAGCAGCTGTGCATGTGTTTTTTGCCCTGTGCACCACACTTGCCCACTCTCTATATTCCAAAGATTCCCAGAGTGCACCTGTCAGAGCCGCCGGGCCTCGCTAAGCAGGGCAGATTTACACCGTCCAACCATTTAAAGCTATTACAATGCCTCCCCTCACAGAAATGCACAGGCTTCGTCAGATTCATAGGCAGCCATTAATTTGGCGAAGCGTCTGGTCCTGCGCTGCTCTGCCATGCTCTCCTCCCCCTAGTGCCTGACATGGAGAGAGCTGCATAAACATTTATGCAGCAGTATTTTTTAAAGGCCCTCTGCAGTGTCTTGTAAATCTGCCCGCTGCTTTGATGTCTTATCTGCTGGGCGTGTGTGTGTGTGTGTGTGTGTGTGTGTGTGTGTGTGTGTGTGTGTCTTACACTTTCCATGCCCAGCATCAATCTAAACACTTTAGAATTTAACATCCATTCTTGAGAATTAGGACAAATATGTCCTACATTTAAAAATTATTAATACCAACACTCTAATTCCATTTTTTTTAGTTTTGGGTGAAATTATTCTTAAGGAGTTATATATATGAAATATATTTGATTTATGAAACGTTTTGGTTTGCTTTAATTTTTTTAATTTCTAAAATTGCTCTGTCAGAAAACAGCCTCGTCCCAGACAAGAATTCACAACTTCAAACAATTTTAAAATGTCTTAAAAGTCTTCAAAAACTAATAAAAATGTGCTACTAACATGTTGATCCTTTAAGTTGTGTCCCAGATTTCAATCAACTCCATCAGATTTTTACAAAAACATGATTTAATCAGGCATATAAAGGGTTAGCTATACGCTAAGGACCCCTGTCTCACTTCCTGGTTTAAAAAAGGCAGGAATCCTGCTCAAACACTGGTAAACTTTCTATTTTTAGACAAATTCATCCAATAATATTTCTATCAGATGTGTCTCAACCATAACATGTCGACTCTGTAGTCCTTCTAAATCAAAGCTAATAAAGAATTATGGTTTAAAAATGTGTCTTTTGATTAACATGAAGAGAACTCTGAGACGCTCACTACCACTATGCTGTGAAATTAAAAAATGTAACATTTTGTCCACTCTGTAAGACATGTTGACGTCTACATTTAATAAAAAATGGAATCTCTAGGACGCTGGCCCATTACAAGATTTAATAAAAAGGGTTTGATCCAGTGAATTATATTTTCCAGCATAAGTGAAGAATAAAAATCACAACCTTAAAAATAAAGTTTTGATCCAATTGTCAAGAATGAATGACAATTATATTTTTATCTTCATTAGAAATAATTCTGGCTATTAAAACAATGATTAAAAGGTGCATTTTTGGACAGTAAATGTAAATGTAAATGTACATGTAAGACACATGACACGGAAAGACAAACAACCCCAAGTTTTTCATATAATTTTGACACCAGGAATCAAATGTAACAATGGAAGGTTACTGACATGTACAACCCCTCTTTACTGTGAAAAACAGTAACAAATTTTAGTCTTTATAACTTTTGCTGTCATGTTTGGCAGTAGTTTATTAGTTTATCCTCTTATATGACTTGCAAGCTTATTAAACTGATGGTAATTAAACAATAAGGAATGAAAAAAAAAGAGAAATATGTAATGATTTGCGACTGGTGTCACTCGTTCAAGTTTGATTGCCGGAACATTTTTGGAACATTTGTAGTTAGTTGCTTTACTCGTGCAAGTGTGTTCATTCACCCCAAACATGCAGCCGTAAGCTAATGAACAACATGCTAACAGCTAGCGAGCACCAGCCAGCAGGCACAGAGCTGTGTGTGTTTGTATTTGTGTGTCAGCCTCTGACAACACTCACCAGAGAAGCTGCTTCTTTCTGTTTTGTCCCTCCTGTCTCTCTTCTTTCTCTCCACACAGTGGAGTGAGGTCAGCTCGTCCGAGGGTCGCTGCTGCAGACGGGTTGAGGAGTGATATGAACGATGTGAATTTGCCACTTATTCATGTCTTTACATGAACTTTGTGTGTAGTCTACTGACAAATGTGGAATTAAATTCTGATAATATTGAACCAAAGTCTGAGGGAAATTAAATTATTTTCCATATTCTCAGACTTTCATTCCAAATGTAGTGACTTTATTGCCATATTCATTATTGACATCCATTCAGTGACCTTGCAATTGAGATAAGAGAATAAACTAATTTCATTTGGTTATTGCAGGAAACTATTGCAAAGCAAAATAGCAAATATATTGTTATGAGCCTTGTTATTTATATACTCAAAAATAAAATAAAATAATATTTACACTCATTATTTTAGCCTGATCACTTTCCAGGACTTGCATATAAGTGTTCTATGTTTCTATAATTTATTTTCTGGGTTGATTTTTCCAGTACGAGGCAGGACACCATCTCCCATAACCACACTGCAGGTGTAGAGCCGTCCATACTTTTCCACCTCAACACAGTCAGGGCACTCCCTCATATACAGAGTTTTGCCTCTAGAGGGATCTTTAAAGCTGCTATACGTGAGGCCAAGTGAATTATTTTTTCCCCAGAACACCTTGATTTTTTGGCATTCTCACAAATTGTGCACCAGATTACCAACCTTTCTGTCTGATTCCTGGTGTCGTTGACAACAAAATGCGTTCTGCTGGAGTGCCCTTGAGCAAGAACTGAGCCTCCTACCTGCTAATAGTTATTTAGTCTTTGAGTATGATTCATGGTGTCCTGCGTGTCGCTCTGGACAAGCGAAACTGTGATTTAAGCTCCGTCCTGCAGAGGAAGAACAGGCCAGTACTTGTTCCAGGACCCAGAGTCAATACATTAAGTGAAGATTTTACTGAGACACATTCTCCCTTTGGGAATGTTTCCTCTGAAAACCATAGATCATTAAAGCAAAGTCTCTCTTTTTACTCTTGGATGAGAAATAGATGAATTGAGTCAATAAATGGAAGAAGCGAAACCAAACAAAATATCAAAACATTTTCTTAATATTCCCAGAGAGGCAGTGACTGTCTGTGTGTGTGTGTGTGTGTGTGTGTGTGTGTGTGTGATTAGTGCCCCTCAGGCCTGTCGCCTCCTCAACAGATTTGTTAAATGCTGTTTATGTAACAGAGAGAGAGAGAGAGACCGCAGTGATTTACAAGCCTGTGAGTGTTTTAGTGATGGCTGGTGCAGGTCAAGGTAATGATCATAAATAAGAGGTGCAGGAGAGGAGGAGGAGGAGGAGGAGGAAGAGGAGGAGGAGGAGGAGGAAGAAAGAACAAGTGAGAGATGGTGGATGAACATCATAACAAGTCTTAAGGACGGGTTCAAATTCCTTCAGCTCACGGGTGTCGTAACTTACAGCACCCTGTGCTGACCCAAAAAGTCAGCGGTGGAAGTGACTGTTGGTCTCCATGGAAACTAAGAAATTGTTCACAATTTGGTGAAAACATCTCGTACAGCCCCGTCTCTTAGGCACATTCTATGGAATAATCTGTAGCAACTTACATTTTTACTTAAGTGCTCATTTTGATGACTTTAGAACCAACTTGACAAAATCAAAAGACCTGTGACCTGACTAGGACTCAAACACCAGTGACTCGTGACTTCACTTGGACTTGAACCTCTTGACTTGATACCCAAGTATGATTCCCCCCAAGTTCAGAGATTAAAATTCTTAAAAAATGTGAATCCACAAATGAATTCACTTCCCTTCATTTCCTGAATCAATTAGCACTATTCACTCTCAGCAAGTCGACACTTAATTCACCAGATCCGCTTCTGTTTGAACCAATCAAACAGCATCCAGTCAAGTTCCAGGAGAAAACAATGAAGACCTAATGTCACTGTACTGAACTCCAGTTGGAAAAAATGATACCAAAGATTACTTTGTTGCAAACAATGGTTTGTGTTTGTGCTTATCCGAAATGCAAGAACAGGATGTCGCACAACACCCCGCACAGCTTTCATAGGCTGCCTTTGTCGGACAGCGAGATGCTAAAGTTTTACGGGACATATTTGACCTCATATCTACTGTTATAACTCATTTCGTGGCTGCCGGCTGCATCTGCCTCCCTCAATACTGAACCAATTTTAAAACGAGTTGCACCTATGAATCATACACACACATACACATGGGGAATAGGGCCCAGGTTTAAAAATACCAAAGTTATTCTTTAAGTTAAGCCTAATGTTAACGTAGTTAGCAGGCTAATGCTTAGCTAATGTTAACTTAACAGCTGAGTAACTTTATAAATCAATGAGGCTGGAAACTACGGCTTGTTTATGACTCTAAACAAGGATTTCAGTGCAAAGACATGAGACTTGCTTATGACTTGCTAAACAATGACTTGGCCCTCCTTTGAACTCTGACCACCAAAATATAATCAGTTCATCCTTGAGTCCAAGTGAACATTTGTGTCAAGTTGGAAAAAATTCTGTTAAGGTGTTTTTGAGATAATGCAGTCACAAGATTAGGATGACCTGAAAACATATTGCCTGTGGTCACAGTTATCACCAGGGTGGGGTCATATAAAATAGGTTTTTCAAAATTTGTGAATCTCAGAGGTCTTTCAGCATACAGTCATGATTGTGCACGAAAAAAAAAAGAGTCTGACCGGTCCAGTAGTATTCCAGATGAGCTGTGGACAAGCTGTAGGTCTGTTGATCATGCACGCACACATACATACACAAGTGATCGCATGGTCCCTGCCATGTAATGACCATAACAATCAGCTGAAAGACGCTTAAAGGGATATTCCACTCTTAGATAATCATCCACTCAGTATGTACTCACCACTATGCCGATGTGATGATAAGTGAAGATCTTCAGTTCACAA
>JAJHUR010105072.1:0-18992 GCA_027495735.1 Lutjanus campechanus
ATTGCTGGAGCAGATGACACAGCCATGACTTGGTTCATGTATATTTGTGTGTGCGTGTGTATCAGATTGTATGCATGTTTGATGTGGCTGCTGTATATTTATGTGGCTGTGTGGCCATCTGGTCCTACAGGCTGTTTGTTTTAGGTAGGATGGACACCGGAGGGTAAGAACCCTCTAGCAGCGTGCTGTTTGTGTGACTCTCTTCCTCCTGTCTCGGACTTGACCCAGACGGTTCTGGGTGTCTGAGCTGGACGTCTTCTGCTCTCCTTCCTAATAGGGAGTTTGATAGCCTGATGAAATGCAAAGAGGAAAATGCAAAATGTTGTGCGGGATAAATAGGACATGTGCATGTGTCAAGACCAATTAAATAGGAGTGAAGGAGTTCTAATAAAAATAATAAATGAAGTTAAACAAATTTAGTTTAAATTTGTTTAATTTTTTTTTTTTTTCGTGATAAAGGAATAGAAATTAAAGGCTTTTCCTGTTTCCTGTTTATGGCATGGACAATTTAGAGTCTCCTAATTAATAAGTATTAACCTGGTAAAAATATTTCATAAATTATAGTACATTGTTGGGTAATTAACTAAATACGTTCATAAAAACATAGAAACTGCAGCTGAAATACCAAGTTAAGCCTCCACTATTACCCATCAACCCAGCTGGTGGTTAAGAGCCATGTAATAGAGTACTTCATAGGAAAGTAAACAACCTGTCCTTAGAATCACCTCCTTGATTACCCATCAATTCAAGCTACAATTGTAGTTATCCAAGATTTATGTTAGAAACCACCCACATTTGATTATATATTCAAAAATCACAAAAAACTGAAAGGCCCTGTCTTTTAAAATTAAAATGCCGTTATTGTCACAGCATCAAGCCTTTGTCAGGGAATTGGACTGAAATACCTTTTTTAGGTCTGACCTGACCGTGGCATGTCAATAAAGGCATTTTAATTGTTTTAGAGGCCTTTGAGTTTTTTGTGATTTTTGTGTACGTGTCCCTATCCAAAGAGCACCTCAAACAAACTTAATTTCCAAGAATCCAAGAAGAGCTCTTTCCCAACTTTTAAAAAAATTATTCACTATCTTGAAATTAAGATAATACATTCCAATTAACTACCTTTTCTCATATACATATTGTTTATGACTACAGCCGATTATAAAGGTTTTATTGGATCTGTTTTGGACTTGGAAACTATGGAATTGTTTTTATTTAAGTTGAAAAATGGCATCATTGTTGTAAAGTAATACCTAATACAAATAACCTCTGCAGGAATAATTTTCTTCCTGTGTCATGGTACATCCTCCTAAATACAGGGTATATTTTTGCAGATGTTTTTACAATTTATGTGAGTGAGTTTGCAACTGTGTGTCTTTTTTGCAGGATTTTGTTGGAGCAACAGACCCAAAGAGCTCTCGGATCCTGATGACCAAGCAGGCAGACTGGGCTAAGAGCAGCAAGGAGCCCCGGGCAGCAGCGGAGATGTACCTGTCAGCAGGAGAACATCTCAAAGCCATCGACATTATAGGCGAACACGGCTGGGCAGACATGTAGGTGTCAGTCACTGTATGAAACCCTCCAGATCAGTCTTCCACCACAAAAATTTACTGTTATTCACTCTTATTCCAGGTTAACCTCTTCTGAACTGCCTTTTAGATTTGTGCACATAATTTCCTGTAATCCATCTATCTATCTATGTCATCAAAAATACTTCTTTGGTTATAGTAAGCAGGCCCATTTTCTAGCTCAGAGCAGAACAAAAGACAGTAATGTAAAGTTAATATGGTGAGAAATGTTCACATTCTGCATTCTCATTATAAAATGTCTCAATTTCACAGTGAGTGGTTGAACTTGTTAACTCTTTGACTTCATAGGTTTCTAGACAGTAGTTGAATCCTCTAACATTAGTTGAATAACAATAGTTTTGTTTTTGTTGCAAGTATGGAGTTAAGCTAACTTGGGACAGAGACAAAATGCAAAGGGTCTGATTTAAACCCTGATGCTCATTCAAATCCTAAACCCCAGAGCTGAATCTGAAACACATACACACTTAAACAACCTTTGCAGACTCCTGTGCAGAGTGATGTATGTGCAGAGCGGTGTTGGGCAAGTTACTTTCAAAATGTAATACATTACATGTTACTAGTTACTGTCATTTTACAATAATACGTTTCTCTACATTATTACTGCCTGTGTAGAGTGATGTCTTACAATACTTTCATATAACTTTCACCGAAATGACTGCAGAATGACTAGGCCTTCTAAGATGCAAGAAGGTCATTTTGTTTCATAGCTGTATCTGCATATATTCCCCTATATTGCAACACTCACGGTAAAAAAAAAAAAAGAGGAAGTTTCAATCTTGCCTGGGTCCAGACCTTCAAATCCGCCCACTCCAGTGAGTTGATTGAATATGGAAATGAAGTGTAACGAGTTGACGGTTCAGTCTGATATCAGGCTAGTTTCAACCACTCCTCCTGTCACCTTGTGTCTGCCTGCACCGGCTCCATGCAGGTTAACGTCTCAGCTATGTCCCAACATGCACGCAGTCGTTTCTGTGACCTGAAATGTTTTTCTCTGACAATATGTGTGTAAACACAAGGTTGATGCCCATTAATAAGGCACTAGATTATTATATTGATCTACATTTTACAACCTAGGCAAAGCAGAGTGTGCTGCTCTCTGGCTTTCTACTCGATTGTAATGTAGGTAAAAATGTCATGGCAATGGCCCACATTTGCCATCAGATCTAGTCTGAACTGACTGGTTTGTTTAATTTGCTGTTTTACATTCCAAAATGCAAATTTTTCTTTGTGTTTGTAATATGTCTGTTCTGGTGGTTTATGTTGGTAATTGTCATTTTTCATCATTAGTGAGCTGGCTCTTAGATTTCTTGACACCAGCTGTATTTCGCTAAGTTTCATTTAATTTAAGGTCCTCTCTCTTTCAAAGTTAAGCCGCTACAGTTGGTAACGCGTTACGTGATGTAGTAAATGTAATAATATTGAATCCCATTAGTAATATGTTAATTCATTACTGGTGTTACTGCAAACACTGGTGCAGAGTTTGGCACTAGAAGGTTGTTCTTCAGTCCAGTAGTTAAAGTTCTGGAATGAAAAATAGTTGCATATTCCTTGATTTCTGGATTTTTCACTGAGGGAGTAGATGAAGAGAAGATTAAAAAAAAAAAATAACTAGGTCACTTAAGTTGTTTCTGGAAAAACCATTTCAGTCATAAATAGTCTAAAAACATGTCTGGAGGGGATTCATAACTTGCGATCTATGTTGCTTACTTTGTAACACAAGGCAGCAATAAAATAATATATCCAGAACATGTGTCTCTCACTCAGAGGATCAGTGTTGAAAAGTATATTTGACATGCTGATGAAAGAAAGTAGGCAGCGATTACCTTTCCACCAGCTTTCACTCCTACGTGTGTAGTGGGAACTGTGGATGTGAGTGCATCTTGTTGAAAACCAGGCAAACTGATAAGCCAGTGTCTGCTGGTCATATCAGAACTCCCCACTGACTCCGTCTGACCTATTGTGTGCAGGCTGTAACCCTCCTGCGGTGCTACCAGTTGGTCTGCAGCTGAACAGAATCGGAGCTCTTTAACCTGAATCTGATTCAGCTACTGACCCTGACTATTTCATATTCTGCTTGGGGTCATGAGTATAGTTTGATACAACAGGCTCCCCCCCGTGTTAGGAGTTTATCTGTACTCGCCCTCTTTGTGTGTGGGCTCATTCCTCTCTCCTCTTGTCCAGGCTGATCGACATCGCTCGCAAGTTGGACAAGGCTGAGCGTGAGCCACTGGCAAAGTGTGCGTTCTACTTCACAAAGCTAAAGCACCACGGCTATGCCTCAGAGACTTATTCCAAGATGGGAGACCTGCAGGCTCTGGTGCAGCTGCATGTGGTGACCCGGCACTGGGAAGAGGTTTGACACACTTATGCACACCTGCTCCGCTCATCATGGCTTATATATAGCGTATCCTGAGACAATCACATAAATATAATACGACTGTGCTAAATAAACTGCTGTCGTACTCAGAAACCGATATCTACAAACTAGGACCCTGATTCCAGGGAAACTACCACCCCTGTTTTTATGTTCGTTGTGTAAAACATAAATAAAAACAGGATACAATGATTTGAATTTTTTTTTTTTTTACCTGAACGCAGTAATAAGACAAGATATTTAAAGTTCAGACTGATAAACTTTATTGTTTTTTGTAAATATACACTCATGCTGAACTTGATGCCTGCAACGCATTACAAAAAAAGTTGGGATATTGGCATGTTTACCACTGTATTACATCACCTTTTCTTTTAACAATACTGAGTAAGCGTCTGGGAACTGAGAACACTGAAGTTTTGAAAGTGAAATTCCTTCTTATTCTTGCTTGATATATGACTTCAGGTTCTCAGCAGTCTGGGTTTGTATTTTGTTCTTCATAATGCGCCACAGATTTTTGATGTGAGACAGGTCCGGACTGCAGACAGGCCGGTGTAGTACCTGAACTCTTTTACTACAAAGACACGCTGTTGTAACATGAGCAGAATGTTTCTTTGTATTGTTTTGCTGAAGTAAGTAAGGATGCCCCCAAATATAACATTTTCTGAATGGCAGCATATGTTGCTCCAAAACCTGTATGTACCTTTTAGCATTAACAGATGTGACAGTTACCCATGATGCCATGGGCACTAACACACCCCCATACCATCCCAGACACTGGCTTTTGAAATTGGCACTTGTAACAATCTGGATGGTCCTTTTCCTCTTTAGCATGGAGGACTTGATGTCCATTATGTCCAAAAACAATCTGAAATGTGGACTCGTCAGCCCACAGCACACTTTTCCTCTTTCTGTCAGTCCATCTCAGATGAGTTCGGGCCCGGAGAAGTCTGCAGCATTTCTGAATGTTGTTGATGGCTTTCTCTTAACTTGCATTGTAGATGCAGTGACAAACTTTCTATACTGACAACAGTTTTCAGGAGTGTTTCTGAGCCAATGTAATAGTATAGTGTAGTATTTACATAGTCATGTGGGTTTTTAATACAGTTTTTAATTCAGTGCTGCCTGAGGGGTCAAAGGTCACAGACATTCAGTGTTGGTTTTCAGTTGTGCCTCCTATGTGCAGAGATTTCTCCAGATTCTCTGAATCTTTTAATAAGTATGGATTGTAGATGGTGTTAAACTGTTAAACTTAGACTGTTGGCCCATGCAGTTCTCCACAAAGTGGTGAATCTCCTCCCATCTTTGCTTAAACAAGCCTTTCGAGCGTGTCCCTTTCATCCTCAATCACCTCAACAATTCACCTGTTGAACTGTTTCATGTTCATGTGCTTTTGAGCATTCCACAACTTTCCCACTTTTTTCAAACATGTTGCAGACATCAGATTCAGAATGAGTGTATATTTACAGACAGTTGAGCATCTTGTTTTTGAACTGTATTCAATTGAATAAGGGTCGAAAAGGATTTGCAAATCATTTCATTCTGTTTTTACTTACGTTTTACACAGCGTCTCAACTTTTTTTGGAATCAGGGTTGTACGTGATGTTCACGGCTTGTTCTGTTTTTGCAGGAAGCTCCAGAAAAGTATATTGTATTTGTTAAACTAACCACAAACGTATGCAAACAATAAGACAATACATCTGCCTTATTTATTCCTTACACACTGGCAAACTTAAACCACGCACACACTCCAGAGCTAATCATCCAGCTTTGGATTTCTCTGAATCCATGCCCACACGATGATTAGAGAGTGAGAAGCACAAAACACTCTACTGCACTGAAAGAGTATCGGCTTAGAGCTCCATTCTGCTTCCAATCAAATTCCTCCATCAGAGTGGATCATACCGCTCTGACAAGAAGAAAATATTGCATTTCTTTAATCCATCTGCAGTCTGTAATCGAGTTAACGGCGTTACAGAGATGCACATTGGCGATTTGCATGCTGAAACAGAAGAGCCAAAAACAGAACATCAAATCATGATCACACGATTCTGCTTGTTATGTCTGAAGAAGTCTTCCTGGATATTTATTTGATCCTCAGAGAGGAAAAAAAGAAACTCTCAGCCTTTATGTGCTTCACTGGGGGAGGTGGACACCCAGACAGGACAGAGCACAGACTAGAGTTTCAGCACAGGACCATATGGATGCTATTCACTGCACCCACTCTGTTCTAAAACAAAGTATTTCTTTAAATGACTCTGGGCTCACAGGCCTGGGACACACACTCACTCCCTCTCTGTCTTTTATTGTATGGTATGGCTGGTGTGTGTGTTTCTTGGCTCAAGTTTTAACACAGGACATTTAGATTAATCAGTCAATATGACAGGCGAATATATGTCCACAGGGCACTACAACAGCTCTTTATATCCTGTCATTCAAACGGGGTAATAGCTGCAGTTGTAGTTCTAATTGAGTGTGAAATCAACTTAGCTCATACACTTTTCTTTGTTCTCAACTAATTAATAATCCTGTAGCAATGTTTTGACAGGAGGTAATGTGTGGTTCTCCGAATAACGTGCGGCAATTCACATGTCCCTAATCAAATCCAGTTCAACCATAATTACCCAGGGCAGCCTCTATATGTTACAACCTGTGGGACTCATGAATTCTCGTATGAACTTGTCACATGTACTGGATTACATCTTTCTTCTTTGCCGTGTTCTTTGCTCCCACCTGTCCATTTGTCAGGCCTTTTCACTGGTGGAGAAGCACCTCCAGTTCAAAAATGACGTCTTTGTGCCTTATGCCCAGTGGTTGGCGGAGAACGACCGCTTTGAAGAGGCACAGAAAGGTGAGTCTGGGCTTAACCTTCACATTGGCTACTTTTACATGCGCACAAATTTACCACTATAATTAGGGAAAAAGGTCTGGATAAGTATGGAAAAAAGACAAGAAAGTATGCACAAATATTTTTGTTTACAGACTGTTGCCCCTTTTCTGTTTTCTAAAATGTAATATTCAGAGTTTCTAGAAATATACTGATCAAATAAGCAGAATGTTTTTCATGGCATTTGGAGCATTCATAGTAACGGCTTACTCCTGTTACTCTGCTCTGCCTCAGACTCTAAATTTACAGTTTAAAATGTCCTAGAAGGCTTTTGTATTTTTAGCCATTGACCAGTTACGCAACTTGTCATACGTCAGATGCCCCAAATCATATTTTAATGATTCTTCAGAAGTTCTGATCAGTCAGGAAAAGTCAGGTACAGTCAGGTAGGCAAACTCATTAAAAAAATCTAATAGTTAAGATCAGTATATATGATGGAATAATAGCTTTAGAATGTGCCAGAGGCACTAAATGTCTTATAGGGCTAATCTGTGCAGATGGAGTTCAAATGAAATTATGTGACTTTTCTCAACTAATTTTCAGTTTTTATTTATAAAAGAGTCCAAAAAATATGGAGGAGATATATTACATTATTTATTCAATAGGTGGGAAAAATAATATGAGTATAGGTAGGACCGGTTAGTTTACCTCCTCTTTGAGCAGAGCTGTTTGTGCTACGTTTCTGTGAAGGATGCAAAAGCCAAAGTGGGTAAATGCAAGTTTTCTGAGGGCTGGCTGGACAATTCCAAAAATGAAGCCTGGTTGGTTCAGGATTTGAAATGGGGAAAAAAGGCAAGTATGTGTTGAAAAATCTACCAAGAAGTCTGGAAATTTGAGTCTTGAGAAGTATGGAATTTTGAAAGGGAAAGCCTGTATTCAGCATATGACAATGTTCTTAATCTGATACAGGTCATGCATGAAAACAGCAAATTCCATTTGGATTTTCCTAATTAGGCCTTATTCTGAATGTACCCTTTTCCTATGAAGACATGTGGGATATGCTGGTATTATTCACAATTTATGAGCCTTCTTTGGCGCATTCGAAATATGTGTCTCAATTAGGTGTTTTGATTGCAGTTTACGACACACGGCCTCTTGTTTGGGGTCAACTCTGTGCATTGTAAACAAATTAGCCAAAAGTTTGCAAGATGCATGCACAAAAGAAAAAAAAACACATTTCTGGTGTGAAGGAGAAACACATCTACCCATAAATATTGTGGAAGACTTGGACATCAACAGGTTTTTGGATGTGCACAAAAATTGCAACGCCAACTTTTTCAAGAAAGTGGTTGAACGAATGAAAGACAGAGGTTGTGTTCACGGTCAAAAAGTCTGCCACCAGTGGAAACGTTGAAAAAAATTTTAACACATAGAAGCCAAGTGGCTCAAGCGACTCTGGCCATTCCACTTTTCCATCATCGGAGTATACACAGCTGGATGTAAATGGGAAAATTAGTGGAATATTCATTGAGCTGTGTAAACAGCTTGGTAGGAATATTGTCTTTTTTTGGAATAAGGGCAAAAACCTGAATATTTTGTGAATTTAAATGAGTTTGCCTGCTAAGGTCGCTCTGATGTACTGTATACAGGGTTCTTCTGGATAGGAAGGTTTGAAAAGTGTTTGGATTTTGGAAAAAGTCCTTGAAACTGCTTGAAATTGTAATTGCATTACATTCATAATAAACTGCTCTCTGAGTAGTTTGCTTTTTAGATAAATAAAATCAAATATTGGCTCAGCCAGGTTATATAGGATGCCGTGTATACTTACAGAGAAGTGACACATTTTGAAACATGAAACTTTTTTGTGTTTTCCTTTAATTTGTCCTTCTGTAGAGTAAATGAACTACCAAGAAACATAATTTTGGTTGTTCATAGCGCAATAATTTTGTTACTTAGACTGATTTAATGTGATGTTATGTATTTTTATAAATATGTAATTTATCACAGCTGTGGGAGGCTGGAAAAGCTTGCCAATGCAACTTGAAAATTCTTGAAAAGTGCTTGAATTTGACTTTGGAAAAAAAAAGTAGGAACCCTGTGTATACATTCACATTCTTTTTTTAATGTGCAAGTTTCCAGGGTTATTTCAGTGAACATTAAAGTCTCCAGCCACAGCCAGTGTTTACATATGGAAGTGATAAAGCCTGGCCAGCTCTGGACGCAGACATTTTTCACTACTTCCTTAAGATTCTCTGTATCCACTGTAAAACATGATCCTCTTTGCTGGAGCAGAGCAGAAAAGAGCTGCCTGTTAACTGAATGACATGCATGCATGCCTCTAATCACCAGTACTACAAGCGGCTCTGATGATGATTACCAACTGTAACCATAGTTATAATCAGCTCATAGATTTATAATTATGATCTCAGCAGGCATATTTCCTCTTCTACATAATCTTCCTCTGCCTGTCTCGACATGACTGAACAGGCCTGATTGTATTGGAGCTCGCTCGTGGTCATGTGTTTTGCTGATCGGGTGTATTTAAGTCCAGCGGTGACGCAGTATTGTGTTACCAGTGATTGTAATTGAGTCTCACATTCTGGCTTGTCCCCTGTCCTCTGCACTGGTACTTCTCAATGACAGATGTAGAAGTGGTTAACACTGGACTGAATTGGTTGGGTACATATTTTTAGGCCTTCAAATGCAGCTCAGTTTTTTTCCAAGAGTTTCGGGGTCTGCAGCCATTTTGCCATCGTTTGACTGTTTTCTCATTCTTCACAGTTCCTGTGACTTTATTTTGATGATGTCTTTTAACATTTGCCATGTTTCCCACTTCCATTCATTCAAATCCTTGTGAAACTAGATCACTCTAAGTGACTCTAATTAATTGAAAAAGGTCATTCTCCTCTGCAAATGAAAAGCTGTTGCATCAATATTATGCCATAAACTTGATTGACCTGATTTCTGCTATACACACACAAAAAACGTATTTTGGATGCTGAGATTACAATTGTCCTAAACATGAACTTCTTATCATTATTGACTGTTACACGCTATGTTATATGGCCATGGTAAAGTGTTTTGTCCTTATTTGGGAGCTTTGAGCAGAAAACGTTGAGACCCTCTGCTGTACTCTGCGTCTTTGTCAGCTTGTGTTTTGTGTGCCTGTAACAGGGAGACATTAAGTAACTTTAACCAACAGCAGCTGAATGTGGTTTTTATCCAGTTAGGTAGACTGATAAATATTTACCACTAATATGTTCTGGCCCCCGCTGTGGTTGCAGGGGGCAGGGTCACCGGTGGGGTCGACTCCCTAAAGCTGCCTCTAATTACCCTCTGATAGGAACACAAAGAATGGAGCTCATGTTTATTACGGCTGTAATGTTTAAGTGATTCAGGAGCAACCTCCCTGTTTGGAAAAGACTTATGTTAGTTATTACATGTAAAAGAAAAAAAGTAAATCTTTGTCTTGTATCCATTAAGTACAAATTTAGTGTGTATGTCCAACCCCAGTTCCAAAAAAGTTTGGACATTGTGTAAAACGTAAATAAAAACAGAATGCAATGATTTTCAACTTGTATTCAATTGAATACAGTACAAAAACAAGATATTTAATGTTTAAACTTATTAACTTGAATTTTTCTTGTAAATATGCACTCATTTTGAATTTGATGCCTGCAGCATGTTTCAAAAAAGTTGGGACAGGGGCAACAAAAGAGTGGGACAGTTGTGGAATATATAAAATTTGGAACATTCAAAATGTAAATATGTTAATTGAAAACAGGTGATAGTATCATGATTGTTGGTGCCAGTTCTAACTTCAAAAGCCAGCATCTGTGATGGCCCATGGTATGGTTAGCTGTCAAATTGTCAAATCCCATTAATACCGAAAGGTGTATACAGGTTTTTGAGCAGCAGGTGCTGCCATTCAGACGTCTTTTTCAGGTACATCCCTGCCTTTTTCAGAAAGACAATGCCAAGACACATTCTGCACATGTTAGAACAATGTGGCTTTGTAGTGAAAGAGTTCAGGTACTAGACTGACCTGCCTGCAGTCCAGACCTGTGGTGCATTATGAAGCGCAACTCTGACAGCAGAAACCCTGGACTGTTGAACACCTGAAGTCGTATATCAAACAAGAACGAGAGAGAATTTCATTTACAAAAAAATTCTACAGTTAGTGTTCTCGGTTCCTAAACACCTATTGAGTGTTAAAAGAAAAGGCGACATACCACAGTGGTAAACATGCTCCTGTGCATATTTTACAAAAGACAATAAAATTTGAACATTAAATATCTGTCTTTGCACTGTATTCAACTGAATATAGGTCAAAAAGTTTTTGCATTGCATTCTGTTTTTATTTATGTTATAGACAACATCTCAACTTTTTTGGAACTGGGGTTATATACACTTTTATGTAAACTTTTTCTTACAGTAAAATTCTTTAGTTTTGTAACTTCACATTGTGACCCAAATAACATGAATGATTGCTTTTGTTCTCTCTGTTCCAAATTTAATATAATAGAGAATCAACCAAAAGCCAATTCATCAAAGGTTTGCTGTTCTTTGCAACATCTGGTAGCTCTTTCCTGTAAAAATACTTTACCAAACAGGATGTGAGAGGCACTGAAACTTCATTAAAAGAAAGACAGAATAATAACACTTACTTAGTGTTCGATTGTGAAGTCATTTCTGGGAAGTGCAGTGCAAAAGCACCACAACAATGACAACTTAGCACCAAAGATGTCACCCCCAAAATAAATAAATAAAGCAGGATGTGTTGGATTGACACTTTAAATTCAGCATTGACTCAAGACAGTTTTTCAAGGGCACATAATAATCCAGCCATCACCACTTTCTTTCTTTCACTCTTTAGCATTTCACAAGGCGGGGCGCCAGAATGAAGCTGTAAAAGTCCTGGAGCAGCTTACCCACAATGCAGTGGTAGAGAACAGGTTCAATGATGCAGGGTACTATTACTGGATGCTCTCTATGCAGTGTCTGGACATCGCCAGGGGTGAGACATGTCTTCTCTGCTCTGGAAAGAACTATAATTTGTTTTTACTGTAAAATTTGATGCATTTATTGGTTCTTACTAAACCTTTTGCATCTGTTTTTTTTTCCTGCATCAGAGAGTGAAGATCAGAGGGATGAAATGCTGAAGAAGTTTGAGCGTTTTCAGCACCTTGCTGAGCTCTACCATGTCTATCGTTCCATTCAGCGCTACACGGTGAGAACACGCTACTGTTGTCAGCTCTAATCTTTCATAGCCAGACCAGAAAAAAGTGGGAGGAAGCCTAAGAAATCATGAGGCAGCCGTATGATTTGCTGTCAGATTACTGGAAGCAGTGCTTACTATGTGGTCAGATTTCTGTTTGGATACAAATACATTAATGTTCAGAGTATAGTTTTTTTTTACTTGAAGTATACTGACAGGCCTTCTGTGTTTCTGCACAATTTCTAATCAACTTTTGTGCTCGAATTTCTTCAGACCGCTGTGAGTTTGACAAGAAGGAGGTCTGGCTCTGTAAGATTATGTCAACCAAAAAAGAAAAGGGACTCAGGGTAGAGAAGAAATTAAGATATGCAGAGAGGTTTTTAGGTAAAATGAATAAAGGAGAGTTGAGGGTGTTGAGTTCACGTGGAGACCACTGAAGGGGAATTTAATCAGCTTGAACGACTCATGAACCACCATTATTAAACTTTTTTTTTGCTAATGTTCTACTTAAAAGTTCATGACCAAGGGCAGAAAAGTGCCGCCCAGAATACTGTTGAGGCCTGCCAGAAACATAATACTTTAACATAATGTTTGTTGTAATCATGTCTTTTTTATGAATTAAGTTTACATTTAGTTTTTTTAGTTTTTTTATTTGCACACATAAAACTACAATAATAATAACAATGGAAAAAAAATCTATGAAACAAAACATTTTGGTATGAAAACCAGCATTTTTAACTTAATCAGGTATTCAGTGACATAGATACACATCTGACATTTATAACAACACAAACCGCTTGAATATAAGTCAAAAATTCAGCAAGTTATGATGATTTTACTAAAAGATAGACCTCCTGCCTCTATAGGCATACATGCATTAGGAGACACGGCTGCCCCTTACCAATATGGCAGCTGCATTGATTCACAAGATTGAAGCGCCTACAAAGTAGCCAACAAAGTGTTGTCTATCAATGTGTTTAGTTCTGTTCAGTGGTAGAAGTAAAGACAAACGTCTGACGCTTCCTTTGTTTTAAATTAAACTTTGCAGAGGAGCTACTTACTGGAGGTCAGCCACCACACACTTCCAGTTTGTTCTACAGACACCCGTTGACTTCACCACTGTGTAGCATTTTTAGGGCATGTTGTTTTTTGGCTGTAATTAGCACACATGCTTTCAGAGGATATTATTATGCTCTTTAAAATTATATTATGTTGAGGGGGAAAATTGTCTGTGCTTACTAGATGGGGTGGGGGGGGACCCACATGATGGAAAAGGCAGAAACAGAAACCTGTTAACTTTGAATGCAAACTTTTAACTGTAAGTGCTATTTTTTAGCTTCAAAGGGGACATTGAAGAAACAAAGAGTGGATAATCAGTGTAAAAGAAAATGTAGATTACTACTCCTAGTTTCTGTAGCGTACTCTGTTGCTATGGCTGCATTCATTCAACCCTGGAACCCCCCCGTATACCCCAAAACACAGAGAGATAAGCAGCATTGTGTGAACTTGCTTGGCTTGAATGTAGCCGACCATCATTTGCTGTATATGTCAAAGTCCTGGACACCAGCTTTAACTAACAAAGAGAGACAGGACAACAACAAAAGACTGCCTAGAGACTATATATTCCCAAAATATCATGTGAATCAAGTCTGCATCTGTAAAATGTATTATATTTGTCTGGCAGTAGCTGTTTATTGTATAAAAGCATATATCCCTCATAAAAAAATTTGAGCGACACAGAATTTCTGATGGACATCCGACATACTACACATAAGTGATAGTGACAGATATGCCCTTTATGGAGCAGTCAGATGGTTCACTTCTTGAAACCTCTTTGACCTCTGTCACCATGGTAACCAGCTGCATGATTGATCATGATGACTACCTAATCAGTGATCTTCTCCAAGCACCACCCACCCCTAACCTACTTACAAACAAGCAATACATGGTTATGAGCACTATATGGGTGACCTGGCCTGTGTCAGTGTGTCCTCAGTTTGTTGTTTCAGCTTTCTGCTCGGCGGTGGTCACACCCCTGCATTACTGAAGCATCGCTGTGATCCAGACCAGAGCAGGAAACCTCGATATCTCACTTTAACTCTCATGGGCAGCCACTATAGATTTGAACTATCAACTTTTGGGATAAGGTGCTGTTTGTGATTGCTTTAGCAAATTCCTCTCTCCCTTTCAGAGCACTGGGAGGTGAGATGAGGCACTGTGAAGGGTTAGGCTGCTTTTAGACCAGGTTAAAGGATGGAAAAAATTAAGAAGGGGGAGTAGGAAAGATGGACTTTTAAAGATCCCCACCACTCAAAAATGTGTTTTTCTTATGTTTATTTCCCCTAAAATATCTGACCTTGCCAGTGTTGGGTTGTATCTGTACAAGGTCTGTCACTGAAGAGGTGTTTTCACATTTCTCTACTGAACGGGAAGGTTTCCTAAAATCTGAGATTGAAATGTCTCCCAGGCAAGCTAGAACTGGTACGAAACAAATTCTAAAGCCAATCACTGTCTATTATGAAAATTAGGGTTGTGTGAGTACTCGACTGAAACAAGTATGTTACAGATAAGGTACTTTTTACAAGTTCAAGAATTATCAGAGTAAAATGTGTCAATATCCGTTCTCTTTTACCAGATGTGAGTGGTGCTTAAAACGGAAATGGGCAGAGCTAAACAGAAGATGTTCGTTTCAGTTTGAAATCGATATAGTTTGACCAGATGTTGCTGCATTTAATATTTATTAGTAACATTTTTACAGAGCAGCCTCGGAGATGAGCTTCAGAGTAAGTTTTTTTTAAATCACAAGAGTAAGGGAACGATTACAGAACAAAGTTTTTTAATAAACAAATAAATCTAAATTTACTTCACAGAATCAATGAACAACACATGCAGTATTAGCCTTCCAATGAGGATTTTTCTTCTCATGGGTATGGATACAGCCATATTTTACTTTGATGATATTCATACAGTACAGTTTGTGTGCCAAATACTCGTTTCAGCCGAGTACTCGCTCAACCTTTTTTCAAAGTGGTTTGGTTTTTGGTCTGAAGCTCAATTCTGAGGCTGTTCTGTAAATACTTTTCTAATAAAGAATGAATTTATATCAACTTTTGGTTAATCCTGCACACTTCTTGTTTAAGTACCACCCACATCGTACCATACTGATATGTCTGCAAGTTGCCAGTTTTGGTGCAGAACAGTCTGCTGACTGAGATTCAAACATCTCTGACCTGCAAACTTCTATCATTCAGTTTTCTCATTTTATAATCATCACATAATCACAATCACCTTCCATTTTTCTATCTCTCTCTCTCGCTTTTTTTGCTGATTGCATTTTCAGGATGAGCCTTTCAGTTCCCACATGCCAGAGACGCTCTTCAATATCTGCAGATTCCTCCTGAACAACCTCACCAAGGACGTGCCACCAGGCATTTCTAAAGTGTATCCTTCCATTTGTGAAAGTAGACCTAACACAGATATCAAGCAAACATTTTTAGAATAAAACGTTGTTGGGGTCACTTCCTCCCTGGAAAACTCTCAAGACCAAACATGCCAATCTGAAATCAAGACTGGCAGCGACATTGATGATAAAGAGGTGGAAAAGAGATAGAAGTCGAGGGAAAACGGAAGGGTTGGCGCCACTGCGGAAGCCATGCTGCTGCTGAGAGAAATGAAGAGGTGATGATGGGGAGGAGGAGACGATGCCAGCAAGAGGCACATTCTCCGTTATCTAAACAAATGCTTTGATTGCTGAACTTTGTGTATAACGTGTACATACATAAACACACTAAACAATGTGCTTTAATTTGAAAAAATACACACACAAAGCCACCCACGCCCACAGCCGCACAGACAAACCCATGTGGTCACACACACCACACAGTGGAGGCAGAGTTTGAGGAAGGAAAGCCCAGCCTCTGAGGAGGAAATCAGGCTGAGCAGCTGCGATCCTCTGTGGCCAAACCGAGGTGCTCCAGAAACTTTGAACTTAGATTTATAGACTCAGTCGGGCTGCGTTGGACTCGGTTTGAACAATTAAACACAATGTCACAGAGAAGCTGCACCAAACAAGTAAAACAATAGGAGGACACACATTTATCAACAGTCCCAGCCGTGGAACAGAACTGGGTGTGTGGGAGGAGCTGGAGAGGAGCTGAGTGGAGAGGAAAGGAGAGGAGTAGTGTTAAGTTGTAGGTGATGGAGGAATGCCAGCATGGAGCTGTTGCAGCTGCAACTCATTGACCTGTCATTGCCACTAACCGAGCTGCTCTCTTAACAATCCGTCTCCATATAAATACAAATAAGCAACAATTTCCTCAACTCAAACACAAAAACAGCCACACAGGCCTGTTTAAGCACACACACACACACACACACAAGCCCACAAACACCCTCACTGAGGTATTAGTTTCAGGGCATTTAGCCAATGTTGCTGGCTCAGCTCGACTGTTGTTCTACTCATTATGAGAAATGAGGGAATATACCATCATACCTATTTATAAATTCACACAAGTGTGTCTTTTTCCACATAAAAAATAACTAATTTTGTATAAGACACCTAGACATCAATATCCCAGCGAAGCTAGCCTATATTTAGTCTGCCAACTATTCTTCTTACATTATTTTCCTTGACCTGGTTATTAGTAACACCTTGTACGCGTTGGCGAAGCAGAGTCGAAAACTGGGTGCATATAAACTTGCCAGATATTCCTACGAGAAGCTGCAGGAGCTGCACATTCCCTCCCGCTTCCAGGAGTCCATTGAGCTGGGCAGCCTCACCATCCACTCCAAACCGTTTCACGACAGCGAGGTGTGTTTCAGAGCTGCATGTACCTGCTGGTATATTCAGCTTGTGCTGAAATATTGATCATAAATACTCTGAATACTAGAGGAGTTACCCCTACTCTATGGTCTAGAATTTATATCTTAAAAAGGGACAGTTCAACCCAAAACCAAAATGACATATTCGCCTGTTGTGTTATTTATCCACATGATGATCTAGACCACATTAGCATTATGGTTGTCCTCAAAAGGGCCACTTGTAAATATAAGACTATATAAATGTATCCTTTTAATATTTTATTACATAATTGCCTCTGCATTTGATTATTACATGTTTTAGTAACAACTTAATAATTAAGAACCACATCTGTCACGTATAGGTAATAAAGTTAGAATAACAGTAAGGGTTGTTTCATTTTGTGTAGCCTACAATCAAGGTTTCAAATCCAAAATGTATATTTGCTTAACAATGAAATAACGGCTCTTTGCTTCTACCATTAACATTACTAGCTACAACCACTTGGCTTGAGTGCTGCTGCTGGAAACAGTAGTCGAATACTGAGACGCTATCTAGCGAATTCTGATATCTAGCAGACCCTTCAGTGTGTGGATAACAAAATCAGGATGCATTCTGAGACATGTAGTTTATGGACACTGCATTTCCATAACGCAGCATAGAATTGTGTTGTGCAAATTATTGTTCCCGGCCTTGAGTTTGACAGGTAATATAGATTGTTTTGATTCAGTTGTAGATTTTTGGAGATATCAGCCATAGAGATGCCTAGATGGCACAAATGTAGGAACTATTTTCGAGAGGCTTGTGCTCGTTACGGCACGGGAACAGCACATGAGATGTGACCTCTCATCCATGAGTAGATGCACACTTCATTCTGCAAGGTGATGCGGTTGGTGTGTGTAGCTTCCTAGAAAGATAGAAAATAGCTCCTACATGAATCTGCTCACAATAAGGTCTTAGGATACTCTTGAGTAACTGGGTTGTGATTTCAGGAAAGAGACATGGCTGTTTTCAAATATACTTTTTTGATGCTTTGAGCACCACAAGCTGAGTGTCATCCAGTTCCATTATATTCAAGAGAAGGCTGAAGTTTCTACCGCTGATATCTCCAAAACTCAGCAACTCGCAGCAAAACAATTTAGATCAGAGGTTTTCAAAGTGGGAGACAGGCCTCCCCAGGGGGCTCCTAACAGTTTCAGGGGAAGCTCAGAAAATGGTGAAGTGAAAAATACTATTATTTGTCGTGTTAGTACTATTATTACATTAGTTATCAAAAGGAGATCACAAAGAAATGCCTAAATGTGTTTAATTTGGTCAAAGAGATACAATGTTGGGGGATTTTACTGTTTTTCCCCACTTTCCTTGAGTCATAAACTAACAAAGGACAGACCATTTTTTACTGTTTTGTGTAGGGGTGTCACAATTATCCAAATCCAAGATTCAACTTGACTTTTGGTTTAAACATGTATATAGTTTTGGACTGATGACTACACCATTATTAGACTGTCGAGTCTTACTTGTAAAGATCAACATATCATTGGTTTTATGCCTGACAGCTGACATTTACATGATCAAATCTTCTTTAAAAAGATATAGTGTTAAATAATGGCCAATGAGCTACGCTGTGTTGTCTGTGTGTCTCTGTGTATAGTAGTTAGTTCCTTTAGTTCCTTTTCGGTGCAGTTGTTGAGCTCAGTTTGGTCGATTTTCTATTTAATATTGAAATTTTGACATACCTAGTATTTGGTGTAGTCTGAAGTTATGCCATAGGCTATCTTGGCTCAACTGTTGAGTATCTATGGGTCAAATAACACAGTGATCCTATAGGTATCCAGGAATCAAACAAAACCAAGCGAGTAAACTAGGGACTGTGATGGGTTTCTTTTTTCCAAGCTTTGTCTGAGGGGAGGCCCACAGTCTCAGCCTTTGAAAACCTCTAATATAGATGGATAAATAGCATTACAGTATTTTTGATTTTGGTGTGAACTGTCCCTTTAAAGTTCCATGTGTTTCCTGCAGGACCTGATTGAGGGCATGATGTGCTATCGCTGCTCCACCAACAACCCCCTGCTGAACAACCAGGGGAGCGTGTGCATCAACTGCAGACAACCTTTCATCTACTCAGCTTCGTCATATGGTCAGTGACACACAAACAGATTGAGCACACAGAGGAGTCCATTTGTGTCTCTAAT